>PVKU01008362.1:0-74837 GCA_004027475.1 Anoura caudifer
TGGACACCGTGAGTTCTGGGCCCCATTCCAACTCCCTTTTGGGGCCCCCCTCTTGGCTGCACTCTGTTACATCATAACTATGTGTTACAAGTGTGAACCTGAGAAGAAGGGCTCCTGGACGCTAATGGCTCAAATAAAGAAAGCAGAGCCCGCCCTGACTGGTGTGGCTCAGTGTACTGGGCGTTGTCCTGCAAACCGAAAGGCTACCAGTCCCATTTCCAGGTAGGGCACATGCCTGGGTTGCAGGGTGTGCAAAAGTCAACCTGCACTTTGGGAGGAGCTGCTGCACCCCTACGGCCTGCCTCTGCACCCCAAGGTCCCTTCCTGCAAGGTTAAAGCTGGTTGAGCCAGGCCTTATAAAGGTTTCCTGGAGTCCCGTTTCAACCAATAGGACTAAAGCTTTCTCCATCCAATCAGAGCTGTGGAGCTCTAACCAATCAGACTGGCTCTATTCTGATAGCACCTTTGGACCAATTAAACTGTGAGGAGTTGGCATCCTTATTTGCATGAGGACAGACCAATCAGGGATCAGGAGAGGGGACTTCTGTCTATATGAGCCAGCTTTCTTATGGCTGGGTTGGCAGATTTGCGTTGAAGTCTCAAGGTTGTGGTTTGCCAGGTGAAAGAATCTCACTGGAACAGGCTGTCACAGATTGGAACACTGAGGCTGGGAGGCAGCCTCATTGCTGTACTGTTGTCACGGCTGTGCTGTATTATCATTGAGCCATGAGTACCAAATAGTTTCCTCTCTCATTGCACCCCAAATTGGAGATTTCTGTTGGTGTTGAATTGGTGTCAAAAACCAACCAACAGACCGTTGGTAATAGTTAACTACCGTTTATCATGTGCTTACTAGCTCCAGGCATTGGACCACACATTTTACATGCATTGTCACTACTGCTCAGTGAGATGTATGCTAGTAACCCCATTTTGACAGATAAGAAAAAAAAAAACAGTTAAGTAATTGCACAAGGTCATACAGAGCTGAATCAGTGATGGTGCTGGGGCTCAAATTCAAGTTAGCTTGACTCCAAAGGGTATACCCTTAACAGCTAAGGCAACAGAAATAGAAATAATAATAATAATAAACATTGACTATGGGTCAGGTACTTCTCTCAGTGCTTTAAATCTTATAATTTATATATATTATTACCTCCATTTTACAAATGAGGAAAATGTTGGCTTTTATAATTCTTAAGCACACATCACAAACTACACATATTGAAACACACGTGCACTGTTAGTGTCATATTTGCTTCACATGTTGGATCCTCGTTATCATTTAGGAAAATGATTTGTTTCATAACATTACTAGCTTTTTTCATTGTCCCTCCAATGCAGTGATTTTCAACCTTTTTTCATCTCATGGCACATGTAAACTGATTACGAAAATTCTGCACGACACCAAAAAAATTTGTTTTGCCAATCTGACAAAACAATAGGTATAATTTTGATCGATTTACCAAAAAAAATAGTAATTACCTACCCTTTTGCTCCAAAGTGACCTTTTTTTTCCCAGAAAGATTTTATTTATTTATTTTTAGACAGAGGGGAAGGGAGGTAGAAAAGAGAGGAAGAGAAGCATCAATGTGAGAGAGAAGCGAGTGGTTGCCTCTCAGTCGGGGACCAAACCCATAACCCAGGCACGTGCATGCCCTGACCAGGAATCAAACCAGCAAGCTTTTGCTTTGCAGGACGATGCCCAACCAACTAAGTTGCCCTAGTCAGTGTTCCGAGCCCTTTTTTAAAAAAATCATATGCTGCCCTGGCTGGTGTAGCTCAGTGGATTGAGTGTGGGCCTGTGAACCAAAGGATCGCCATTCGATTCCCAGTCAGGGTACATGCCTGGGTTGCAGGCCAGTTCCCAGCAGGGGACACATGAGAGACAACCACACATTGATATTTCTCTCCTTCTCTCCCTCTCTCCTTCCCTTCCCCTCTAAAGATAAATAAATAAAATGTTTTTAAAAATCAGATGCCTATACTTATATATAAGGATTTCTGGCACCAAGAATTAACCAGGCAATGCACCCTTACTATGCAACAGGACCAACAACATTCAAGTCTATTGTATGTTGTACATATTCATGGTTTGAGACAAGGCATTCACATGGGTCATCTATAGTTGTATTGGCTGTTTTCATTTTTTTAAAAAATATTTTATTTATTTTTAGAGATAGGGGAAGGGAAGGAGAAAGAGAGGGAGAGAAACATCAATCAGTTATCTCTCACACTCACAGACTGGGGACCTGGCCTGCAACCCAGGCATACGCCCTGACCAGGAATCAGCTGGTGACCCTTTGGTTTGCAGGCTGGCACTCAATCCATGGAGCCACACCAGCCAGGGTGGGTTTTTACTTGATGATCTAAAGGAAAAGAGGTCAGTGTCCCTGACTAAATAGTCAGGTATTGCATGTTTTAAAAATTATTTTTAAAAAATATTTTAGGTTCACTATTTTAAAAATCATAAAATGTTCCTTACAAAAGAGCACTATACTCTGCACAGGCTCTGAACAGATGCCAGGGCTGTATGGAGAACTGTCACTTTTCCTCCCTGTCCCAAACCCCTCCCCAAATGTTAAAGTGACCGCACAGCAAAGTGGTCGAAATAATTACACCGGGGGGGGGGGGGGAGTGGCAAAAAGAAAACAGAAAAAAAAAATAAGGAGAAAGAGAAACAAAGGGAAAAATAATTACATAGGGAGAATTTTCCTTTTTAACCACCAGCAATGAACAAAAATTAAAACCCGCTCACTCTGCTGCTGTCTTAGTGTCAGTGTCTGCACCCCGCCCCAACGTCTGAGGAACAGCAAGGATTTCACTGCACCTCAAATGCAGAACACCTACGAAGCAGAAGACTGCTGGGGGGGGGGCAGGTTAAATAGAAGCAGATTAAAAGAAAAATAAGATGCAGGACTCCTTCAGTTCTTCACTAGTCTTGGAAAAACTTTCCAGAATACTCTTCGCGCCATTCCGCATCAAATACTGCACTCTCAGTATCTGAGCCTGTGTTCCTGTAAACGTAATGATCCCATCTTTGGACCCCCTAAGGACTCCTCAATTTTGACTGAAGCTCCTGATTGATGATAAATTTGTTTAATCCTCTGACCACTTTTGCCAATAGTAGATCTAGCCAAATCTTTGGTAATAGTTACTTGTGTAGTAACAATAGGTCCACCAAGATCACCATATGGGCCATGAACCCCTGTACAGGAATAATCATATCCGGAGCCACCTGTGGTTCGCAAACCATCTGCCATTCTGAAGGGCTCTGTGCATCTACTGCAGAGTCCCAAGTTCATGGGCACTGAAACCAACCATGCCATCATAAGGGTCTCCAGGTCTTCCTTTTCTGTCATCGGCCATTAGATCTCCTCCTACAGTCGGTGGTGGTGGAGGAAGAGGAAGATTCCACGCTCTGCTCTCACCCTGGCCACCTCATCCAGGAGGAGGGGAGAAGGTCCTGGCTGAGGGCTCAGATCATCACAGTCTCTTCTAGATGGAGGCATCAGACGCCACTGTGACCAGAAGGCATTCTGTTAAAACCACATCTTCCTGCGCATGGGAAATCTCACAGGACATCCACAGTGGTCATCAAACATCGTTGTAAAGCCACCATAATCATAGGTTTCATTGTAAAAATTGGGATCGTAAGGTTGCGCTCATCCTTTCACGGGAGACTCTGATACAAGACCAGGATGATCTTCATGAACTCTACAACCCTCTCCAGGTTTCCTCCAGCAAGAACCACTCTGTCAGTGGAATGAGGACAGCGATCCTGGAAAAGCTTTATTGTTGTCTGAGTTTTCTTTCAAACTTCTTTGATTTTAGCACCTTTGACCCCCATAACTCCTCCTGCCAGACTCTGATGAATCAACAGTCTCGATTCGAAGTCAAAGTTGCTTCCTTTATAGTGTTGGTAGTTTAAGCATTCCGCAGCATCAGATTCGAGGGGGTGCTGGCTGGTGGCAGTGGGAGATGGCAACTGCAGGTCCTCTTCCAAGGTAGGGCAGATTTTCTTCAGTATTTCTCCAGTTGTTTCAGTACCAACGCTGATACTGAATGTGTGCTCAGGACCCATGCTATCTGGGACTGAAGCACTAGCATTGTGGTCTGTATATGCAGAACCTTAATATTTTTGCCTCCTTTCCAATCACTCCCCCAGCATTCTTGTTCTGAAGCAGAATGTGTAATTCAACCATCTCATCAGAGTTTCTAGATCTTTGAAAAGCTCATTCTTCTTCCATATCTTCTGCAGGGTGTTTACCAAATTCACCATTGGTTCCAGTGTTGGGGATGGTTGCCTCTAGCCATTCAGCTTCCATTTCCTTGGATTATATGGACACACCAAACACTCAAGGCCACCATCCCTATGCCACCACACCACCTCAACTGGTCATAGCTAGACAAAGAATGAGAGCAGGGCCCCCATATGTTTTAAAAATTCTTGCGGCACACTGGTTGAAAATCGCTGATCTAATGCATTAAGGTCTTGGGGGAAAGGATGTGAAAAGATACTGTCTGTAGGGCAAGCAGGCGTAGTCAGGAGAAGGGAAGGCCCTCTGTGCCGTGAGGAGCCCTGTCTGGTTGCCCGTCAGGCCACTCTTCCTCATCCCTTCCAATTTGGCTCTCTCTAGCAAGGTGGCTAACAGGTTGGTTAACCTCTTGCAGAGCAGAATTTAAGTGCCAGGCTTCAGCATTAAGACCTGTGTATCTGTATTAGTTGCATGACCTTGCACAAGTTACTTAACCCTTTTTGAGCCTCAGTTTCCTCATCTGTAAAGTGTGTTGCTACTTAATAGAGTTGTGAGTTTTAAATGAAATGTTTTGTAGGAGGCATTAAGCACAGTGCCTGGCACCCTTAGGGCATCCCCACGTTATACAACATCCAGGCTGGGGGCGTGCTGGGAGAGGGCAGAAGTGTTCCTGCAGATGGTTTCATAGGACAGTCCAGCAACGGAGGAAGGGTAAAAGCAATCTTGGCATCTGACATTCAGTCCTGACAGCAACCATGAGTCAGCCTCAAGTGCTGAGGGACCAGCAGTGTTCTTAGCACTGCTGGGCGTGTGCTGTGGTCCTTGGCCATGGTCCTCTTTAGTCACACTGTCTGAACGTTGTTCTTGTAAATATGGCCTAGGTTCTTTAAAAAAACAAACAAAAAAAAAAAAAAAACAGCCTCACTGTGTGATGTCATGGTCCAGCATGGGTCAGGGAAAGAGGGGAGTAAGTTGTGTGCAGGATCTTATTTCTGGGGTTAGATCTTATTTCTGGAGTGTTTAATCTGGTCTTGGAAGAAACTCAGTCCTTCTCCCTTCTTTTCAAGGCCCAATGGGGAACCAATGCTCTGATTTAGAGTGATAGGGAAGTAATAAATCATAATGATTAAGACATGAAGCTTAGTTAGCATCAAGCAGCTCCGGGTTCGAATCTTGATTCTTCCAAATACCGCCTCCAGGACTTTGGGCAAACCACTCCTCTTTCCTCATTTCACCCATGGATGAGATAATTCTGATGTTATGGTGGGAAAGTGTAAAGAAATATGTGCAAAGCGCTTAGCACGTGTGTCAGAGAACACACTGTGGAGCACATGGTAATTGTTCGATAACTGATAGCTACTATTAAGTCCTCTGCAGGTGATGAGGAATATAACGGCCATTTTCTATGCTTTTTACCAGTTAGCACCAAAGTTTTCTTTTCCTTTTTTTTTCAGATCTTATTTATTTATCATTAGAGGGGAAGGAAAGGAGAGAGAGAGACAAATATCAATGTATGGTTGCCTCTCATGCATCCCCTGCTGGGAACCGGCCTGCAACCCAGGTATGTGCCCTGATTGGGAATCGAACTGCGATCCTTTGGTTCCCAGGCCCGAGCTCCAAAGTTTTCTTGATAAACCATTCTCCCTCTGAGAGGTGTTCATGCTTCACGTACTGATAGTGCCGTGACTCTGGAGATGAGAAGGTTAGGGAGAGATGAGTAATTGTGTCCTACCCCTTTGTTTCCCCCTCCTTAGCCAGCTGGCTCCCTTGCTGCAGCCTTCCTGGTTCTCCTTGCGGCCTCTCCGCCCTCTCCACCCTCTGAAGATGTCTGTCTCCTCTCTCCAGCTTGGAAAGATCAGCCCCACCCAGCCAGAACTTCTGGCTTCCCTGACCCTGACTCTCCCCCACATCCGCGCTTTTCTCTTTATTTTGCAGACAGCTGGGGAAGAGGTCAGCGTGTGTGAATGCCTCTGCACCATAGAGACACTAATTCCAGGATGCTCAACGTGTAACTTCATCGGGCAGGAGGCCCCTAGTGTTTTTCACTTCTGCTGTTCTGGATTTGTGTGTGTGTGTACGTGCATTCGGGGGCAAGGCTGAGGGTTAGAAATGGCATTTCTAAATCTCCCCCCCTGCTCTAGGCAGGATGGCCCTTAGCCTGTAATAAGGGAAATTTACATGGCAGTAGGACTCCTACACAGGAGAAGTCAACCTAGGTTGGGGCCAGAAATCTCAGGTCAATGTCCACTTGGATCAGAACCATATTCTTCACTAGCGGTGGAAGTGGGGTAGGGGCAGAGGAGTAAGGGAGTGTATAGGGAACGTAAAGACCAGACTCCACTGGAAAAAAGACAAAAAAAAAAAAGGGTTAAAAACAATACTCTGCATTAGTTAAAAGGAAAGTGGTATATCTACATATGGTATCATGGAAAGATATCCAAGACATGTTATTAAGTAAAAAAAGAAATCACTGAACAACATGGATGTTAAATCATATTTATGCCTCTTTTTTAAGTGCAAAATATGTGAGGCGATGAGAAAGGAACGGGGCTATAAAGCTTTCTGTGTTTAAATATTTTGCAGTTCAACAGAAATTGAACTGTGGACAAAATGGGAAACTCTGGCTTCAGTGTGGTCATGTTTTTTCAATGTTGCCTCAACAGCAGGGACGCCGGGTCTACACCCTGAAGAAGTGTGGCCCTCTTGGACAAGAGAACTGCTCAGCCCATCCTGCTCGGTTGTCCCCAGAAGACAAATAAATACTCTCTACACCGAATCATGCCAAGAAACAGTTCAAGGTGTTGATGACTCAGCGGTCCTGCCCTGTCCTTCGAGGGTCCCTTAAATTTCATGTCTCTCCTGTCCCCTGCTACCCCTCCAAAACTTTCCGGAATGAAGCTCTTTGACCTGTGAGCCTTGAAGCCTTCTTAACCAGTCTCACTCTCTGGTGTCCGGTCAGTGGCATTGTTGTCCTTGGTTATGCTTGTGTGAGGTGGTCATCGTAACAACCCCCTTAAAGGGAGCAGGTTTGAATCTTTTTATATTTTTACTCACTGACAGATTATTCAAATGATTCAAAAGAAAAAATAGCCCTGACTGGTGTGGCTCAGTGGATTGAGCCCCTGGCCTGCAAACTGAAGAGTTGCCAGTTCAATTCCCAGTCAGGGCGCATTCCTGGGCTGTGGGCCAGATCCCCAACTGGGGACGTGTGAGAGGCAACTGATGGACATTTCTTTCTCTGGCGCTTCGATGTTTCTCTCCCTCTCTTTCTCCCTCCCTTCCCCTCTTTCTGGGAATAAATAAATATATGATTAAAAAATAAATTATGCAACAAGTATATACTTATGTATTTATATGCAATTAAAAAGTATATTTTTATAGCAAAAGTGGTACAGTTTAAAGTATAAATGGCTTTAAGAAAAGGAAGGTGTTCCCAGGGGTGGAAAATGGGACTTCCCGTGAAGGAACCTGTCCCTAAGGAAACCCTTGTTTGTCCCTTTGCTGCGGAACATAGGACTATCTCCTACGACAACTTGGAGGATGAATATGTGCTCTCCAGTCCCTGTTCAGCCCCAAAGAGCCCCCACAGCTGACCCAGAGCTATCAGAATGCTTCCAGGGGTCAATGAAAACATCCAGATGTCTAACCGGTAAGAAAAAAGTGGGAAGAAGAAAACGAGGGGGAGAGAAAATTCCCAGGATCTGCATGGCGTGGGGGGAGGTACGGACTCCCACACTCAGGAGTGACCACGACAGGCTCTCCTTTGCAGGGCTCCAGTCCTGGTGCAAGTTTAACCCCAACTCTAGGCTAAAAACCACACTTTCCACCAAGTCACCTGTGTATTTCCTTTAGATTCTAAGGTCATTTCGTATATAAAAATGTTCAGCTCCAAACACATGAAATGGCCTGCCCAAGGTTACACAGCAAGACAGGGGCAGAACCTGCCTCCAGGGTCCTAACCGATGTTTGTTTTTATCCATTTTACCATGCTGCCCTGTTGAAACCTTGTGAACTTTAATCGTGACCCCAACCCCAGTCCTAATCACCACGGGCTCAAGTGCTTCTGACCCTAACCCAGTGGAAATGGCTGGTTTTGCTTTCTGTCCCTCCTTGCTTCCTCCTTCTGTCTTATAACCTAGAATTTTTCTCCTGGCCATGTTTTTGTTTGTTTGTTTGTTTGTTTGTTCTTTGTATTTTAAAAAGGGCAATCCCAGGTGGGAGGGAAGGAATGGGTTTTCTCCCTGGCTGAAGTGGCTCCGAGGTGCCTGGCTCTTTTCTGCACGTTGTAGAGACGACCCTCCGCAGGAGGGCTTTGGAGTTCACGCCAAGTGAGCCACCTCCCGTCTCCCCCTGGATGCCTTTCTAAAGCAACCTCTTGGCCCCAGCTATGGAGGAGGACCACAGGTTAGCAGTGGCGATGATTCAAGAGCTTAAGACCCTAAGATGAAACTTTTGTAGAGAGAACATGAAAGATAATTCGTGGTGGGCAGGGATCAGTACACTTGGACAACAGCAGCAGCTGAGTTCAGGGGTCAGTGTCTGGGAGTAATTTAGGAAAATTCGGTGCTGACAGCTGTGTCTGAAGTTGAATGTCATGGCTGAGCCAGCTCCTGGGCTCCTCACTGCTTCAGGCTAATGAAGCTCTGGCTCGGCCGCAGAGACGGTTGTGTGTGGCAGAAGTCAGGGCCCCCCGGGGCCCCAGGATCCCCGTGCTACTTGCCAGCAGTGTGATCTTAGGCAAGACCTCAGGAAAGGAGGAAAGGAAACTAGCATCTACTGAGTGAACGCAGTGCCCTTTCACAGATGTCATCCTCACTACAGTCTAGGGAAGAGGGGAAGGTCCTTGTTTTACATAGGAGGACGCTAAGAATTTGTGAAGGTAAACTGAGTCATTCCAGGAGAGCAGAAAGATGGAACCAGGACTCAGAGCTTCTGAACTCCAAGTTCTGGGCTCTTTCCCCTCAGCTCTAGCTTATTTCCCCCTGAAACGGGGATAATAATGCACCCATCTCATGAATGAAGTCACACACTGTGGATTCTAACCCCCCTGCCCCCACTTCTCACAACCTTGGTCCTGAAGAGGTGTGGCTACCTTCCTTCTGGGAATACAGTCAGCTTACTTTTGCCCGTCTCCCCAAACCTGTTTGTGGGTCCAGGCCCCAGAAGGTACTGTGAGGGCAGGTATTTGGACTCTGGTTTTCCCTCTACCTCTACCCCCACGGACTCTGGAGGGCCGGCTCTCCTACCCTCCCCGGTTTTGGCAGGCGGACTGACATCACTGGGTGTTCCCAGGAAAACTGGGAACCCTGAGCCCAGCTCCAGGGCGCCTTCCCCCATCGCCCAGGGCAGCCCTAAGCCCCTGCCTTGGATACTGCGGCGTTGAGAGGCCCCCTGAGCTCCCTCTTCAGGTCTCTCCGAGAGCAGCCTGCTCCCCTGCCCACCTCCCCTCGAAGGAGAAGGGACAGCTAGAGTCCCGGGAGTGGATGTTGGGCGACTCCAGCGAGCCCTAGGCGCCACGCGGCCGAAACCAGGAAATGGATCCGGGTTCTGGGGTTACGAGGGGAGCTGTCCAGCCCCGCAGGGAGAGCTGGAAGAAAGGGTGGGCCCTGGCCGGCGAGGCGGAGGCAGCGGCGGGCGCCAGGGTCGGGTGGGGCTGCGACTGCCCCTTCAGCCCGCCGGCCCCGGGAGTCGCCCCCGCCCCCCGCGTGGCCGCCGCTGTCCCAGCCCCTGCGAGGAAGCGGAGCGGCTTCCTGCGGCTGGGGCCGGGGATATAGGCGCCCCCGCCCGAGCTCGGCGCCGCCGCCCCTCCTCGCTTGCCTGCCGCGCGCGCGATGGCCCCGCTCCGGGCAGAGAGTGCCGCCAGCGGCCGGGGGATCCCGGCGACCCGCGCGGGGGGACCCTCAGCGCTCCGCCTCCTCCTCCTGCTGGGCGGTGAGCGCATCGCGCCAGGGCGCGGGTGGGAATCGCGGGAGGCCCTGGAGGGGAGTGGGGCTGGACGGCCGAGGCCGGAACGGGCCCCAGGCTGCGGTGCGGACAGCACTGTCCTTCGGGCTGTCCCTGGCCCAACCTCGGAAAGTACTCCGCGCAAGCTGCTTCCCCCTTAGGGAAAGCTGGAGAGGGGCCCCGCGGAGAGCTTTTGGGAGGTCTGGGGCTGGCGAGAAGGGAGGAGGTTTGGGATCCGAATGTGAGTGGGAAGGAGCTGGTACTAGCGCCTCTCTTTGGGACACTGAGGCACCCGTGGGTAGATTATACCTCCGTCTCTTCTGAGAGTAGCTTTGATTTCTAACGGTCTCAGCTTCCAACTCACACCCATCCTCCAGGCTCTACTGCTATTCCATCTCCTTTCCCATTTCTGCCCACAGCTATCCTGAAGCCCCAGGATTCCGTGGCTCAGCTTACCACCCCAGGCAGCTTGGAGTCAGAAGGTGAGTAGCCAACCGCGGTGGGAAGGTGGCCTGGGGCAAGAGGAGAGGCCAGTCAGTGGGGAGGGGTTTTTTTCCTACAAGGCAGCCTCTAAGCTGGCCCGCCTCACAGCTGGGTTAGAAGACCCTAGAAAAAGTGTATGTGGGGACTTTTGTCAGTCTGGGAAGTGCTGTGTGCATGGAAGGCATTAAAATTTTCCCGAGCTAGGAGTCGCTCCTCAGTGGGTTGCTCGGGAAGCTTTCTGAGGCTGTCCTGGCAGTTCCTACGTTTAAAGGCAGTGGCTTTTGGATGGAAGTATCTGGACCAGAGGGCTTGGGGGGAGGGGCGGGGTGTGGTGGTCAATGTGTAGTGTTGGTGCCCACAGGGAAGACGACGAAAGGGTACATTGAGAGAAATGAACATTGCTGGCAACACTATATGGATTATATGGACTCTATCAAAGGAGACTTGTGCGACTGGGCCATAATTAGCAGGTAGGGGCCGTGCTGGAGGGTGGTTTGGGCCAGGGATGGGGCTTGCTCTTTGTGGGTGGGCCTTGAGTAAATGTGGGGTGCTCCTCTCCATGGGCCCAGCCCCTCCCTCACTCTAGGCCTCTCCTGCCCCCAGGCCTTATAGCAACCTGCAAAATTGTTTGGAACAGAATGCGGACCACTTTAACCTGGGCTTCCCCAACCCCATTGCAGAAGGGTTCATCTTTGAGGCTCACCAGATCCACTTTGCCAACTGCTCCTTGGTGCAACCCACCCTCTCAGACCCCCCAGAAGATGTGCTTCTGGCCATGATCATAGCCCCCATCTGCCTCATCCCATTCCTGGTCACCCTTGTGGTGTGGAGGAGTAAAGACAATGAGACCCAGGCCTAAGGCGGCAGGGGTTTCTCAGCAGCCGCCTTACTCCTTTCTCCTGCCACCACCAGGTCTCTCTCCCTGTCTCCCCACCCCCTTCTTTCACTGGTTCCTCATGCAGAGCCTGAGATTGGTGGAAATGGAGCTGGGTGGGGTCATGGCACAAATTCTGTAATCTTCAAAATAAAAGGTTTCTTTTGTACACTGTCCTCCCCACCCCAGCGGGGCCTGTGTCCTTCCCAGAGTCTGACATTCCCACAGGCCCTCAGCTCTGGGCAGCAGAGCAGGAACAAGATGGATAGACCCACTGTTTTGTTCACTCACCTGCCCCTCACAGCCCCCCCCTCCCCCCCCCCCACACACACAAGGCCACACTCCTACAACCCTTCCGCCCAAGGTGGGGCCTTTCCTGCTCCTATCCAAACCCAGCTTCAGGAAACATGCAGGAAAGAGACTCCCTTCCTCCCTGGACAACTGCTGGAGAGGTGTGGGGGGAGGGGAGATGGAGGACTCTCGCTGTGACTCCTACGAGAAGGAAGAGGGGCCTGCCCAGGAGCCCTGAATTTTCCCCTCATTCATGTTCACTCCTAGAGACTGGGAATAGGAACCCTGATCTGAACAACTGGAGCCCACCCCAAAGACCTCAGGATTGAGGGCACAGGCAGTGGAAGCTTCCCCCGCCCCCATAGGTTCACCACAGGACTCCCCCCGGCCAGGTCCCTGGCCTTCATCCTACATTGTTCTGGACCCCGGGGGGTGTGGCCTGCAGCTGTACTGCCCCCTGGTGTCCACTGAAGCCAAAAACAGTAGACGGATGTGTGGTGGAAGAAGCTCAACACAAGAGATTGGACCCTGAGATCAGAGACCTGTCATCTCGGTAGCAAACACTATTTCTTAGCTGAACCCTTTTATCAGCCTCCTGAGTCATTTTTATGCTCCCTTAAGATACTTCCCCACTGTTGACATAAGAAATGTCCAAACCTGTAGAGAAGTTTTATAAAAGTTTATTTGAGCCCAAACTGACAGCATATGCCAGCAGCAAGCTCTCAGCTGCTCTGAAGAATTACAGTTTTGCAATTTCTTTTATGCATTTGAAATTAAGGAAGGTACATAAGGCAGATTTTGTGAAGGTGGGGATTGGATTTTAGGATAGTTAAGATTATTTGCTCTTTGAGAGTGGTTATGTCTTAGAAGCAGGGGTTTGAAAACACATTTCCAAAGGTGTGTTAACTTAGATACACAGTAACAATGGACAGGGCTTGACTAAGGCAATAAACCTTTTATTAAAAATTTATATGTCTGGGCGTGACTACCCACTATGACCTACCCAGTTATAAATTTATGATTTATTACAGCACCTTTTTTCATCCACACCACTTTCTGGGGACATGCCTAGTCTCCGCAACTCACTATTTTGGCGCAGGGACACTCCTGTAGCTCTCCTGGACAGTGAAGCTCAGTTCTCATCAGGAGAACTTCACCTCCAGTTCTCCTTGGGGCAAACCTGCCAGGTCATCAGAAATATCTAGAGAGTCCTGCCCGGGGTGTCTCAATTGGTTGGGTGTCATTCTGCAAGGCAAGAGATCGCTGTTTTGATTCCTGGTCAGGGCACATGCCCGGGTTGCAGGTTTAGTCCCTAGCGGAGTGCACAGGGGAGGAAGCTGATAGAAATTTCTCTCTTTCATCAAGGTTTCTCTCTCTTTCTCCCTCCTATCCCCTTTTTAAAAATAAATAAATAAATAAATAAATAAATCTTTAAAAAATTATCTAGAGAATAACTTTGTCCTCCATACAGACACCTGTTTATTCCTCATGGCACCTAAAGTCTCTTCAGGAACTTTTTTTTCCTCCTTGTTGAAACATCTGCCTCCATGAGTATGTGCATGTCCATTTCCTACACATGCCTGTCTATTCCTTAGACGCACACGTGTATGCTTCCTGGAATGTATCTGTTCATTCTCCGAGACCCACTTCTCCTCTCGGGACATAACTGTCTATCTAGAGACACACCGTTTTTCACCTGAGACAAATCTTTTCTCTGTTTCCATGAATGCGTATGTCTTCTCCAAAGACATATCTATGCTTTTCTTGGCTCACGCATGCCTTCATGAATTTTACTAATGTACCTCAAAGGCTCATTGGTATAAGACACTGTGTATGCTTTATTGTGTTGGACAGATGAGTTAGATAAGACTTGGTTTCTGGTCTCAGTGGCTTTCATCCAGTAGGGGAGCTGACATGCACAAAGAAACAAAAACAATGGCGCGTGTGATGAGAGTTATGCAGGGAATACAAACCAAATGTTCGCATGAGTGCAAAGGAAGGATGCGTCACATCTAGCAGAGGTGTCATTCCAGGAGGTAAGATCACAAGAGGGTGCTTGTGGAATGGCTACATGAATGGGCTTTAGGCGGAGTGCATTCCCTTGGGGGAGGGTGGAGAGGAGAAAGGGAGATGAATTAGGAAACAACTGCAATAATCCAGGCTTGAGAAAAGGGGGACATGAACCAAAAAATGTGGTGAATGGAGAAATGAAAAATAATTTAAAAATAGGAGAGATGATTCCAAACAGGAGGGAATTAACAGGATTTGGATATGAAGCAGATGACTCAGGCTCTGAGCCTCAGTTACTCAGACAATGACGAAAGTAATCATAGAAAAGGGCCATTAATAGGAGGAGGCAGCCTGAAAAAGAGCATATGCAATATGAGGTAAGAATGGAACAAGCTGTTCCATCTCACAGCGGGTGAGAAAGGGGGTGGTGATGGTGGTGGTGGAAATAGGGTGGAGCTGGAAATATAAGTTTGGGAGTATTTTCCACAGCAATGTCATGTAAAGCCATGAGAGGGTTGAAAGTTCTAAGAGTGAAGGTGTATTGAATAGAAGACTGAGGTTAGGCACTTAGGAAAAACCCACATTTAAGGTGTATGAGGAAAAAAGGAGACAAAGGGAAAGATTAGAGAGACAGTAGGAGAACAAGGTTAAGGTAGCGCCATGGGAGCAAAGGAGACGGTGCCCTTTGAAAGATCGTCAGCAACTGAATGGTTCCTTCACTCATCCAACAAAGATCTGTTGGGTGTTCTGTGAACCAGGAACTGTGCACAGTGAAGGTGTTGGGGATCAGACAGGAAATTGAGAGGATGGCAAAGTCACGGACACTACATAATTTCTTTTTTTTTTAAATTGAATTTCTTGGGGTGGCATTGGTTCACCAAACCATAGAGGTTTCAAGTGTACAACTTAATAAAACATCATCTGCACACGGCATCGTGCGTCCATCACCTCAAGCAAAGTCTCATTCTGCCCCACCCCCGCTGCCCCACCTCTGGCTATCACCACACTCTTGTCTGTGTCTGTGTGTTATGTATGTATGTTTTTTGGCTAATCCCTTCATTTTCTTTCATGCAGTTCCCCATCCTCCCTCCCCTCTGACAGCTGTCAGTCTGTTTCATGTATCCTTGCCTGTTTCTATTTTGTTTGTCAGTTTATTTTGTTCATTAGATTCCACATGTAGAGCAACAAGTATAAAGGACACATGGATAAAAACTAGGGGGGTGGAAATGGGAGGGAGGTGGGGAGGGCTGGGGCGGTGGGCTGGGATGGGAGTAGAAGACAGAAAACTGTACAGGAACGGCAATTAAAATAAACTTTTTCCTTTTTAAAAAAGAAAAAAAAAGTTTCACATGTAGGTGAGATCATAGTATTTGCCTTTCTGTGACTGGCTTATTTCATTTAGCATAATAACCTCCAGGTCCATCTATGCTGTTGCAAAAGGTAAGATTTCCTTTTCATGGCTGAGTAGTATTCCATTGTGTACCACAGGTTTTTTATTGTATTTTTTCCATTACCATTTAGTTCCCTTATATTCTCCCAACCCCCTGCAATCACCACAGTGTTGTCCATGTCCATGAGTCCTTTTTCCTTTTTGCTCAATCTCTCTACCCCATAACCTCTCCCCACTGTACCATAGCTTTTAAAAATTCTTTTTTTATTTGTTAATTTTGAGAGAGAAAGAAAGAAACATGAATTTGTTGTTCCACCCATTTATGCATTCACTGGTTGGTTGATTGTTGTATGTGCTCTGACTGGGGATTGAACCTATAACCTTGGCATATTGGGACTGCATTCTAACTAACCAAGCTACCCAGCTAAACCTGTACCATAACTTTTTTATCCACTCATTTACTGATGGACACTTGGGCTGTCTCCAGAACTTGGCTGTGTAGATAACGCTGCAATGAACACAGAGGTGCATCTATTCTTTTGGATTAGAAGGACACTACATATTTTCACATAGGGATGACCTCCACACATTTGTAGACTAGGAGAGGGAAGGTAGGGGAAAGAAAATTGGGGAAGATGATGCACAGAGAAGTCTTGGAAGAAGTTGAAAAGGTGAGACAAGAACATATGCAAAGGAAGAGCAACACTTCTTCCTCTGAGTCTAAAAGGAAGGAGTAAAAGTGAAGAGCAATTTTTGAGGGATGAATCAAGTATGATGACAGGTGGAAAGGGAAAGATTAATAGGTTCACAATCATGTCCTCAATGTCATAGAATAGAATTAAAGGGCATTCTGCAGAGAGGAGGGATATGGGGACCTGTGGAATGGCTTCATGAGTGTGGAAAAGTTTGAAGAGTTACCTTGAGGGATGTGACAGGGAGTCAATAAAAGACAAAGGGTCGGGAGCATTTGAGGTCTTGCTCCCCATCACATGTCAGTTTGCTTCAAATAAACTCTTAAAAATAAAAAGACAAAGGGTCACTGGCTGCACTGAGAGCCCAGCAATGAGGTTAGTGAAGGAATCTGGGGCTCAGTCAGCACGTTCTGGTGATTTTATTTTTGTAATATTCCTCTGCGTAATGACAAAAAGAGAGTGTACGTGGGCAGGGAGCAACTATCCTGGTTTGGAAACTGACCAGCAGGCAGTAGGTAGGCAAGGGACAGAACTGAGTAGTCTAGCCAGGTTAAGGAGTCAGATAGACCAAAAGGGGTCTCAGACTTGAGACCGGGAGACTGGGGGATTGTGAGGCGTTTGACTTAACTGACTGACACAAATGTTAATATTGAAAGAAGCCTAGCATAGTGGACACAAGCCTAGGCTGGGGTCTGGAGACCCGGGATCTACTTGCAGTTCTGTTAACAAACTGTGCTGCTGCAAGGAAGTCATGCTCGTCTCTGGGGTTGACTCAGACTTCACAGGGCCCTTTCCGCTCTAAACGGTAAGGATTTATAGGATAATGACAAGGGGCTGGCTGAAAAGGCAGATCCTTTCCACTAGGTTGGTCACACCTTCTCCAGAGAAGGGTACGGAACCTTTCTGCTGCGCTTTCTGCCCGGACGTGCGGAAGCGGAGACCGGAAGTCCTTTGCCCGGAGGTTCCGGGTTTCCCGGGCTACTACGATGGCGATGAGTTTCGAGTGGCCGTGGCAGTATCGCTTCCCGCCCTTCTTTACGTGAGGCTTAGACCCCGAGAAGCCCCGCTTTGCCTCCCTTCTCTCCTCGGACCCCGAGCTCAGCCCTGATCTTTCACATGGGGAGGGGGAGAAAGGACCCGGTCGCCACCACTCTCAGCCCCTCATTTTCTCCCCCAAACGCTCCTCCGGCAAGTGCTTCCTCTCGCCCTCTCCTTGTAATTCTGCAACCCACCTCGTTCACCCTACAGGTTACAGCCGAACGTGGACACTCGGCAGAAGCAGCTGGCTGCCTGGTGCTCGCTGGTCCTGTCCTTCTGCCGCCTGCACAAACAGTCCAGCATGACGGTGATGGAAGCTCAGGAGAGCCCGCTCTTCAACAATGTGAAGCTACAGCGTATCCTCCCTCAGGCTCGTCCACAGCCCACACACATGCACTTCCACACTTTGCCACATGCCCAGACTTCACACACCACCCCCTCCCCTTCACCCACAGTAGTCAGGTTCCCATCCAAACTGGTCTTGCGAAAGAGCAGGTATATGGTGCTGGCATCCATTTTACCCCGCCGAACCCAAGTGCAGCACCAAGCCGTCTTGTCCTGAGCAATGATGGGTACCCAGGTGTCATTCAGGTCTTAGAACCTCTGACCTGAAGCCAAGTCCCAAACTTTTCAACCTGAGCTCTTTTGACTCTGAATTGCCAATGATGGTCATTGTGAGGCTTGATCCTCAGGTACTGCCTTTAGTCATTTTCTCCACCTACTCCCCTCCTCCCAGGAAGTAAGGGTCGTTTGTTCTTGCTGCCTGATTCATCCCTAAAACATCTGTGCAGGAAAGAGAGGGGACAGAGGGCGAGAAAACATAGTACCTTTCATTTTGTAAAGCTCTTCTTTTTAATTGGGTTGGTTTATCTTTAACTTCTTCCCCCCAATATCCAGGAAATGCCCGATTATAGCCCATTGGGAATTGCACGTAAATGTATGTGGTGGGGGGGAGAGGTAGGGGCAGGTGGTTCTCAGCATGAGACTGGCTCTGCCATTTCTTTGTTCGTATTTTATCCATTACCATTTAGTCCCCTATACCCTCTTGCACCTCTACCCACCACCCGCCTTTTCTGCAGTCACCATACTGTTGTCTGTGTCCATGAGTCCTTTCTCTTTCTTTTTTGCTCAGTCCCTCCTCTGCCTCCAACCTTGGCTCTGCGAATTTTTTTCTCACCCAATTCCATTAATGCCATTCCTTTAACCTTAAACCAGGGAAGCTCCCTGTGGAATCAATCCAGATTGTATTAGAGGAACTGAGGAAAAAAGGTGGGTTCAGTTCCCCAGATTCCTTGTTTTTCCTCCTAGTTGGGTTTTCCTGAGTGCCCTCAGGAAAGATTAACACAAGTGTCTTTCAATAACTTTTCTCTCTCCCCTGGCTTGAAGCCCAGAGTCCTCTGTACGGTAGATAGCTCAGTTCCCCAGGTCCTTTCTCTCATTGGTGTACAAAGTCTCTCCTTGTGTGACCTAAGGAGATGTAGAAGGGGAGTGGGTGCCTTGCAGGCAGCAACAGTAAAACAAATTTCGACTTTCTCCTTCTGAAAGCTGAGTCTCTTCTACTCTGTTCTACCTTGGTTTTTGCCTCTTTGTCCCTTCTTAGAACATGGTGCTTTCATAAGTATCTGTTTTGCAGGGAACCTCGAGTGGTTGGATAAGAATAAGTCTAGCTTCCTGATCATGTGGCGGAGACCCGAAGAGTGGGGGAAACTCATCTACCAGTGGGTGAGACTATTCTGCTGCAGTGACAAATGCATGGCAAAGGGGAATTGTATCTGTGCTCAGCAGATACCTGGTATTCCCAGATCCAGGCTGAGCAAAGTAGTGGGGGGGGGGGGGGGGGGGGGGGGGGGCGTGGCACACAGAGGAAGTGTAGGTATTCCAGGCGAGATTCTTTCAGTGACCTGATTTCCATGGCTGCACAGAAGTCCCCTTTCTTTGCCTGTTGGGAGACCAGAGGCTACATGAGGCTATGTTTGGAGAATGCAGTACTGGGAACTACGAGTACTATTGTTGGCTGGAGCCTCTGGCCACAGAAGATAAATGGGGAAAGGAAGGAAAAAACAACAACAAAAAAAATGGGGCCCCTCCCCCTCGTACCCACACAGGGCTGTCCACAATATGAATTCGACCTTCTGAACCGTTGTGGGTGTGGGGACAGACCCTGTCCCCCAAATTCCCAGCCACCACCAGCTCTAAACATTCCCAAGAGAGAAAGAGGAAGAAGCATCGACAACCCAAATATAACAAACACATACCACCCATTTTTGAACAGGAAAACAACCAGAATGAGAGGTCACTCTCAGACACGTGAAGGCCTGTGGTTTTGTGGTTCTGAATATGTGTGTACACATATAAATATAGCACCTGCAGAGTCTGTGGGTTTTAGCCACTTCTCTGCAGAGGTGACAGCCCTGCTTTGGGACCAGGTGTCATTCATGGGTCAGAGAGGTGGAGCTGGCCAGTTCTCCCAGGAGACTCCCGATCCCTATCCAATCCCTGTTTTCTGTGTCCATAGGTTTCCAGGAGTGGCCAGAACAACTCAGTGTTCACCCTGTATGAACTGACCAATGGGGAAGACACGGAGAACGAGGGTAATGCCTTTCCATTCCCCCAGTTTTACAGTCTCAGTCTTCTCTCCAGTCCTTGTTTAACTGACGTTCAGACTTTCCATTTCACTGGCTCTGAATTCCAAATACTCCATAATTCAAGGGTTCTCAATCCATGTCCATTATTTTCATAAACCACCTGAATTCACATACAAAGAAAACCCTAAATTTTGTCTGTGGGGTGTATGTGTATTTTTCTAGGGATAGAGTCCATATCAGATTTCCAGGGGCATCCGTGACCCATGAAAAGTTAAGAATTCGGAGTGTAGACACCAAAGGAGGAGCCAGGGCAGGAGATTAGGCCTGAAATCTCACTTCTTGCTGGCTCAGGCTTTCTTTCATCCTTTATTCTTATGCAGGGCTTAAGATTTGTGGGCATGAGCTGAAGGGATTGGGCCAACACCCTCAGTCCTTTTAAATACTTTGTTTTCTGGCCAGGCAGTGATTTGCATACCGTTGGATTTTATATAGTATAAATATTCTCTTAGCTCTTTTATTTCTGCCTTCATATTCTGACCCCCAGGATCACCAAAATTTCCAGTCTTTGCTGGGGAGAGGGGGTGCCTCCCCTTTCTGTTAGGACTTGACTGCCCCAACAGAGTTTGCAGCTCTTGGCTCTTCCCTCCTGCTCTGCAGGCTTCTGCTTGCTATGCCTGCCATCACCTATGACTTCAGTGTGGCTGCCTTGCCCAGCCCACCACCCAGGCTGGGCAAAGCCGAAGGCCTCCTCAGAAAGCAAGCTTCCTGGCTCAAGAGCTGGGCCCCCACAGGGGATGAGATATGCAAGCCTGTTAGAGCTTGCCTCCTGCCTTTCTCATCTCCCTGCAGTACATTGCCTTATCTCCAGACACTTAGCTGGCCCTTGGCTCCCAGCCTGGTTCCTTTTAACTAGGAAAGGGCAGATATCTGTGCTGGACCTTAACTGTCTCCTGGCCAGATGTATGGCTATAGTTCTTTGTGTTAGGACAGGTCCTTGTGATGGATACAGGTGTACAATGCAGGTCAGTGTCCAGTAACAAGGGCCTTGACCTCCCTAGGCTTGATTGCCAAGCCCGCCTCTGGCCTGCAAGGAAATGGTCATTCTTATGCGTCCAATGTGAGTTGGGGTGTACATGGGGGCTGAGTCTGACAGAAGAATCAAGAAGGGGAAATAAGCGTGAATACTCATTTTATGCTAACTAAAGCTTTCTCGCACCCCTTACTCTTTTTTAAAAAAAAATTTATTTTAGAGAAAGCTGAGGGAGAGAGAGAAACATTAATTTGTTGCTCCACTTATTTAGACATTCATTGGTTGCTTCTTGTACGTGCCCTGATGGGAGATTGAATCGCAACCTTGGTGTAGCAGGATGGCACTAACCAACTGAGCTCCCTGGCCAGGGCATTCCGCCCTTACTCTGAAGGAGTGCCCAGCAAGGGTGGGCTGCAGCTGCAGCAGTACGGATGGCACATGTGTATCCTGGCCTCATAAGGTCTCGGCTTCCAGCTAGATCGCTCTCCTCAGAGGCCTTGTGCCCCGAGGAGCTGCGCGTCCTTGACTGCCCCTGTCTCCCTGTCCAGAGTTCCATGGGCTGGATGAAGCAACCCTACTGCGGGCTCTGCAGGCCCTACAGCAGGAGCACAAGGCAGAGATCATCACCATCAGCGATGGCCGAGGCGTCAAGTTCTTCTAGCAGAGACCTGTTTCCCGTCACGCCTTACCTCCCACCCTTCCAGGGCTTTCAAAAGGAGACAGACCAGTGTCCCCACAGACTGGATCTGTGACTCCACCAGACTCAAAAGGGCTTCAGTCCAGGGATGGGTTTCCCACTTACCCCATGTGTCTGTCCCTGGGATAGGGAGAGGCTGAGGCGCCACCGAGAAAAGATGTGCTTCTCATTGCCCTACCTCCTGTCCTCGATTGTCCCTGAGCCAGGGTCTGTAAACCCAGCACTTTACATGTGTTCACATATGTAAGTACACACACTCGCGCCTATACAAGCTTCTGTCTCTTCCCTCTCCCACCTCTTTAGCTGCTGTTGCCTCCCCTCTCAGGCTGGTGCTGGATCCTTTCCAGCGGTGGTGGAAGCCCTGGCTGCAGGCAGCCTTCCAGGCAGTTTGAAGATAGGAGGCCTGAGAAGGAGGGCAGTGGGAGGCGGGGCCAGGCAGTGATTTATGATATTAAAAAGCTCAACCCCATTGCCTGCCTGTGATGTTGCTACTGGAATGGGCATGGGGAGGCCCGAGAACTGTTACCCCTTGAGCAGATTCCTGCTTAGAAGAGGGCAGAGAGTCCTACCGCCTGCGTAAGTGAAAAAGTCCTCGGGTGCTGGCTGGCTGCAGCAAGCCTGTGGTTTTACATCTGCTGGGTGGGCTGTGCGAGGGAGTGCTGATGGAACACAGCTTGGGGACAGACTGCTTTCTGTGTCTGAACCAGAGTAACTTAATGGCTTGCCCTTGCCTCACCTACCCCACCAAAGTCCTGAACTACTCTGAAACCCCTCCCACCATCCATCTGGTCCGGGGGTAGAAGTTGAGGCCAAGGAGAGCCAAGGGGGAGTAAACCGGACGTGGGCTTCGGTTTATTGGCAACTTTGGCAAACAGAAGGGGGAGGAAGGAGAGCCCACGTAGCAAAAACAGCCACTCTAATCAGGGCCAAGCTGTGGTCAAAGTAGGGAGGGGGAAGGGATGGGTGACGGGGTCCTGGGTTTGGGGGGCGGGGCTCATCCTAGGGTGCACACACCCATCCCTGTGTAGCCTGGGATGGTGGCGTTGGAGAAAACCAAACCTTTCCATTGACCTCCGTATTGTCAGCCTAGTGCTGCCGCGGATGACGAGGAGAGGTGGCGCTACCTTATCAGGGGTGTGCAGGCGAGTGGTACCCTCCCCCTAGCCACCCCCCTTTCTGGGGCCGGGAAGCTGAGGTCACATTTTCTTTCCTTATCCAGCATTGTGCCCCCGCCTCAAACAGGTTCGTGCACTTAAAGTGCGAGAGGACAATTCACCGGCTCGCACCAGCTCTTAGGAATGAGCCTGAAGGCGGGTGCGCTGGGAGGGGAGGGGTATCGGCCGGGGGCGGGGCCTCGGGCGAGGTGAAGGGCTGTGCACCAGAATCTACACCGTCCCTGCTTGGAGGGGGCGGGGCCGGGGGTGGGGCTCCAGGTCTGGCGAGCCTGGGGCTGGGGCCCCAGTAGCTCAACCCCAGTGCTGCGCACCCAGCCTGTCTGCCTGTCAGGCCGCCTCCTCTCCAGCTGCCGGGCTTACCACCCTGCAGCGCCTGACCCTTCTTCATGCTGGCACCCCCGGCCCCAGAGACCTCGGTCCCCATGTCCCAGGCTGAGGCTGACCTGGCCCTGAAACCCCCGCCCCCTCTCGCTGCCACTGGGCCGCCCCGACTCGGGCCCCTTCCTCGCCGGGCGCGCCGCTTCTCCGGGAAAGCTGAAGCCCGGCCGCGTTCTTCCCGTCTCAGCCGCCGAAGCTCAGTCGACTTGGGGCTGCTGAGCTCTTGGTCCCAGCCAACCTCACCTGTTCTGGAGCCTCCCGATCCTCCGGACTCCACTGGGCCAGACCCCGCAAGGAGCCCACTTCCTAGCTCCGAAGAGCCCCCCGACGGCCCGTGGACTGGGAGTGCCTCAGTGAAGGCTGCAGACTCTGCGCGTCCGGAGCTCGCGTGCTCTGCAGGAAGCCCGGGGTCCCGGGAACCGCCGAGGGTCCCTGAAGCCTTGGCTCAGGAGCGGCGGCGGGAGCAGCAGGAAAAGGAGGACACGGAGACCCAGGCTGTGGCAACGTCACCGGACGGCCGGTACCTCAAGTTTGACATAGAGATTGGACGTGGCTCGTTCAAGACGGTGTATCGAGGACTAGACACCGACACCACAGTGGAGGTGGCTTGGTGTGAGCTGCAGGTGCGGCTGGGCGCCCCCTCGGTGGCACCTTGGGATGGGACCCTTTGAAGGCCTTGGAGTGGGAGACCCAGGGGATAGCAACAAGAGAGGGATGTATTTTTCCATCAAAGATCCAGAGACTCCTGCTCCCACTTGCTCAGATGATCTATGGATCTGGCTGATTCTGGGGTACAGAAAGAGAAACTGAGGCAGGAGGTGTATGGTGGCTCCCTTACGGGTTTGTGCGTTCTCACTTTAAAGTCTCCATACTCAGCTCTGAAAAGTAGAAGGTAGGATGGGAAATTGGGCAGTGAGCCAGTTCAGGTACGAGAAAACGGCTGGCCCCACTGCTTTCCCAGAGTGGTTCCTCTCTTCCCCTAAGTGTTGAGTCCCTCAGGGTGGTCCTCCTGTTCCCTCAACCTGGATCTTTGCAGGAGGCTGGGATGATGGTATCCAGGAGGTGGGGCAGGGTTCTCTCCACTTCCAGAAGATTGTGGTTGTTTTGGCAGGATGGGGCCCTCCCAGGCCCTTCTGGAGCAGGTAGACTTCTAGACTTCTCCACAGTTGGGGGTTGGGGAGGACAAGCAGCTCCTCGGCCCTGGCCCAAATCCAGCGCTGCTCCTCATCCTGTGGCCCACCTGGCCTCTTGCTTCTCAGACCCAAAGGCGCTGAGCCCCATTGGGTTTGGCAGCTTCAGATGCAGACCTGGGCCAGCAGCTTCAGATGCAGACCTGGAAACAGAGCCTGGGGGAAGGGTCTTCCCCGGGGCCTGGCTCCAGGCTTGCCCCTTGCTCCTGCCAGTGCTGCACCTCAGGCTCTGGGCCAGGCTAGGAGAGGTAGCCAAACTGGGGTGGAGGGGTGTGAGGGAGGGAGATGAGACGGACGGACAGCCAAGGGACAGGGGGTGGTCTGGCATCTGGTCCTTGATCCTTTCTTTGTATCTCCCTGCGCAGCCCTCTGCCTCCTGTCTGGTTCTAGCAGTTCTCATTTTCTGGGGCTAACCCTTTTGCCAGCCCCAATTCTCTGCCGGCCGTCTGCCCGCTGCCTGCCTGCTGCCAGCCCGCTGCCAACCCCCGGCGCCCTCTCCCGCCCCACAGCTTGGCCGGGCGGCCACAAAGGCGCTATTGAGCTCAGGGCTCCTGGACTTTACCGCATAAAGACGCTTGTGTCCAGCGGGGGTCCAGGGGGCGTGCCCGAGGCCCAGGATGGGCTTGTTGCTGGAGCAGCTTGAGGGGACTGGACCTGGAATTCCGGGTCTACAGCCAATTAGGCAAGCGACCCCACCAACCCAGCCCAAACCCACAGCTTCAACCCTCACGCTTCCCTGTGCTCTATTCCTCCCCTCTCCTTGGGGTCCTGGGCCTGACTTGACCTTGACCCCTATCCCTCACCTCCCAGACAAGGAAACTGTCTCGAGCTGAGCGGCAGCGATTTTCAGAGGAGGTGGAGATGCTCAAAGGGCTGCAGCACCCCAACATCGTCCGCTTCTATGACTCGTGGAAGTCAGTGCTGAGGGGCCAGGTTTGCATCGTGCTGGTCACCGAACTCATGACCTCCGGCACGCTCAAGACGTGAGCCCTGCGCCCTGTGGGAGCGGTTGGTGGGAGTTGGTGGTGGGAGGTCCCATTGCTTCCGCAACATCTCTCAGGCTCTTCAAACTCTACATCCAGGTTCAGCACCAGGCTCAGTACCTCTCACCCACCCCTCCTGTGCCCCTGCCTTGGTGAAGGGCAAGGTCCACTCAGCACTGCAGCCAAAACTTGGGTTTTTCTTTCCCAGACCTAAAGGCACTGAGCCTCGTGGGCTTTAGGTTTGGGCCAGTAGCTTCAGATTCAGATTGGGGGACAGAGCCTGGGGGCAGGGTCTTGCCCAGAGTCTGCTCTCTGTCCACTCTGTGCATCCCCTTCCCCATCAGTCTATTTTCAAGTCCCTTCTTATGTCTCCCCCTCGGCTTTCACAGCCCCATCTACCCCCCCACCTCACTGCCATCTACCTCGCTGGTCTGGAGACCTATAGCCCCCACCCCCGCAAAGGGTCTTCCCCACTCTGTCCCTCTCCCCTCCAAGCTATCCAGTCTTCCTGCACTCTAGGGTTATCTCTGCATTGCAAATCTGACCTCATCGCTCCCATTAACCCTTCCAGGTCTCCCACAGCCCTCGGGATAAAGTCACACTTCCTAACCTGCTCACAGTCCTTAGGATCCAGCCTCATCTTCAGCCTAAATTCCAGACGAACCGAATTCCCAGCACCTCCTCCCACCCCTGTTCTGTGGCTTGTTGTCTGTCTCGGTGCCTTTGAGCACAGTGTCCCCTGGAAAATCTCCATCCCTTCCCCTTCTCACCCTTGAACTCCTACTCATCCTTCACGATGCAACACAAAAGCTATTTCCTCTGTGGAGCCCTCCCCCACGCCGGGGCAGTTAATCATCCCTTCCCATGCTTCCACAGCATCTGGACCTCAGCCTTATAACTTCCTGCTGACCCACCACACCTCCCGACTCAGTTTCTCCCTGGATCCAGGTGCAGACCTAGGCTAGAATGCTGGCAAAAGATTCGTAGGTGATGGTGCGGGTGGGGCTAGGGGCAATTTCCCAGTGGGGGCTCCCTGCGCTGCCACAACCCTGGCTGTGCACCCTCCCCAGATACCTGAGGCGTTTCCGTGAGATGAAACCCCGAGTCCTTCAGCGCTGGAGCCGACAAATCCTTCGGGGTCTTCATTTCCTACACTCCCGGGTACCGCCCATCCTTCACCGAGATCTCAAGTGTGACAACGTCTTTATCACGGGCCCTACAGGCTCCGTCAAGATCGGGGACCTGGGCCTGGCCACGCTCAAGCGTGCCTCCTTTGCCAAGAGTGTCATCGGTGAGTCACATCAGGAGGGTCCTTGCCATTCCTACCCCCCCCCACTCTGCCCCCCCCCATCAAAAGAGAGCTTAAATCTTCCTATCCCCTAGCAAGGTCCTTCGAATTCCACGGGGTTAGAAGTCCATGGGGAAAATGGGGAGACCTATGACATCCCCTCTCCCTGCTACCGAGGTGGGGAAGGACCGGCCATTTGCATTGGCCTTTGTACACCCAAGGGGAGGGACAAGCCAGAACCGAGACCCTGAAGCTTGAGGCCTGCTGTGAACTCTGCAGGGACCCCGGAGTTCATGGCCCCAGAGATGTACGAGGAAAAGTATGATGAGGCCGTGGACGTGTATGCGTTTGGCATGTGCATGCTGGAGATGGCTACCTCTGAGTACCCTTACTCTGAGTGCCAGAATGCTGCCCAAATCTACCGCAAGGTCACCTCGGTGAGAGGCCGGGGGCGGGGGGGGGGGGAACTCCACGTGCCCTCCCATTTTCCTGTGCCAACCAGCCCGCGGTCAGTGCCCTTCCCTTAGTGAAAACAGGCTAGACACAAAGATGCCCAGGTTTACACTGAACGGTAGTGGACACACACACACACACACACACCCCTCTGCTGCAAGCTATTTAGATTAATGATGTGTGTGTGGCGCCTCCCTACGATGCCACTTTCAGTCTATCATCGGGTCCTTTCAGCGGCCCCGCGGAGTGTTACAAATGAAAAAACCTGACTTAGAGGCAGATTTGCTTAAGGTCATTCTGTCCATACGTGTGGGGGAGGAGGGGGAATTGGGATTCAAACTCAGATCTTCCGGTAGCAGTGGAGGTGCTTTTGCAAGTGTTGCTGCTGCCTTGGGATGCATGTGGGTGGGGCGGGGGCATGTCAAGCCGAGAACTGGAGCACAGAGAGCTGAGGCTAATGAAACCCCTTCCCCAGGGCACAAAGCCCAACAGCTTCTACAAGGTGAAGATGCCCGAGGTGAAGGAGATCATCGAAGGCTGCATCCGCACGGACAAGAACGAGAGGTGGGGTGGGGGGAGCCCGGTAGGGGTGGGTTGCAAAGATGGGCGGCCGCGGGGCTCGGCTCACTGCTGCTCCGCCCTCAGGTTCACCATCCAGGACCTTCTGGCTCACGCGTTCTTCCGCGAGGAGCGCGGTGTTCACGTGGAGCTGGCGGAGGAGGACGACGGTGAGAAGCCTGACCTCAAGCTCTGGTTGCGCATGGAGGATGCGCGACGCGGGGGGCGCCCACGGGACAACCAGGCCATCGAGTTCCTGTTCCAGCTGGGCCGTGACGCCGCTGAGGAGGTGGCGCAGGAGATGGTGAGCGGAGGGCAGACTGCCCCGCAGTCAGCGTGTGAGGGCCCCCCGCCCCCCGCCGGGTGTTGTGGCGGGAAAGGGGCTCAGCCCACTCCTCTCAGTGTCTTCTGCCTCTTTTTTTTTTTTTTTCTTTTCTTTTTTCTTTCCTCTTCCCTTTCCTTTTCTTTTCTCTTCTTTTTTTGGCCCTTTCCTTCTTCACACACACACACACACACACACACACACACACACACACACATCCTGTGTTCAACATGTTGAAGATTTTCTTTTCCCAGACAGACCCTGGGTCCTCCAACCTCCCTGCTTTACTTCCTGCTGAGCTGATGATGTTTCTGGAATGCCTTTCTCTCCAATTTATTGGCATATTTTTTTCTTTTTTCGTATCCCCCCATCCATCCACCTATCCATCCATATCTATTTATCTATCTATCTCTCTCTCTCTCTCTCTCTCTCTCCCCCCCTCTATGCTCAGAACCATCAATTTCAGGAAGCCTGTCCCTCTAGAGTCAAAATTAAAGGCTACTTTTCACTTTAGCAGGTGCTCGGTTACTGGACCCTCCACCCTAGGTTTTGTTTTCCACCAGAATATATTTCTGTCTTTCTCCTCTATTAGACTATAAACTCCTGGAGGGCAGAGATGGTATTTTCTTGATTTTTCCATCCCTGACAGTGCTTGACCCATGGCAGGAGCTCCTTAAGAGCTCACATGTGTACATGGCTTCGGGCACATGCACACGCATTTGATCATTGTTCCTCC
Organism: Anoura caudifer; assembly: GCA_004027475.1. Classification (NCBI taxonomy): domain Eukaryota; kingdom Metazoa; phylum Chordata; class Mammalia; order Chiroptera; family Phyllostomidae; genus Anoura; species Anoura caudifer. The sequence continues at coordinate 28,373 of PVKU01008362.1, forward strand.
CCTACACTGAATGATTTTATCCTGATTTATTGATGAGTCAGAAAGGCTGACTATCTTGTCCCAGGTGTCAAGCAAGTAAGTGGCAGAGTTGGATCTAAATTCAGTTGTTCAGCCTTTAAGTCACATCCGCCTGCCCTACCTCCTTTACGTGCCCAGCACATCCTGTTGAAATGAGTAAAGAGATGATGAACGGAAGCTGGCGGTCCAGAAGAGGTGTACGAGGGAGGGAGAAGATGTGGGGGAAGAGGCTGGGGGCGTTGGTTCAGGAAGGCCTGAGGGGGAGGGACAGAGTGTAAGACTCTCAATGGAAGAATGGAAGTTGAGGAAAGGGTGGGGAATCATCTGTTGTGGGTCTGGGTCAAGAACCTGAGAAAACGTTTGAAACGTGGCATAGGAGCAGGTTTCCATACACTGACCTGAGATCAGATCCTGGTCCATTACTTACAGGGGTTTTTGACCTTGACACTACTGTCATCTTTGTTTTGGGGACTGTCCTGTGCATTGTAGGATGTGGAGAAGAATCCCTGGCTTCTCCTTGCTAGATGCCCGTAGCACCTACCTGCAGTTGTGACAAAAAGCCTCCAAATATTGCCAAATGTTCCACCCCATCCCCCCAAATGAGAGCAAGTGACTTACTGCATAACCATGAACCAGTCTCTTATTTCTAAAATGGGGTTGATAAGACCTCTCTTGGGAGGTTATTGGGAGGTTAATGGTGATAATGTAAGGACGTGCCAGTTAATGGGTATAGTAGGTAACTAATGAATGTTGATTCCCTTCTTCCCATGTCCTGGAGGCCTCAAGAAAGGATTCTGATGGATCTTTGAGAAAAGGTCCCAAACTGTGTTTCTCACCCTCCTGTCCCAGGTGGCCCTGGGCTTGGTCTGCGAAGCTGATTACCAGCCAGTGGCCCGTGCAGTACGTGAACGGGTGGCTGCCATCCAACGAAAGCGTGAGAAGCTGCGCAAAGCAAGGGAGTTGGAGGCCCTCCCCCCTGAGCCAGAACCCCCACCGGCAGCTGTCCCCATGACTCCTGGTCTCCCCAGCTCCTTCCCACCTGAGCCTGAAGAGCCAGAGGCCGACCAGCACCAGCCATTTCTCTTCCGCCATGCCAGCTACTCATCTACCACCTGTAAGTCACCTCTGACCTTGGGGCCTAGGTCCCAGAACCCTTGCCCTCTGCCCCCCACCCAGACGTTCGCCCCAGCAGCACTGTCACTTACCCTGCCTTCCGCATCTAGCCACTGAGTTCCTTCCGGACAACTCCAGGACCCTCCTTGCTCAGGCAGCCCCCCTGCTCTGCCACCACTCTCCTTTATTTCCCCTTTTTTGATCCCCCACCCCACCAGCGGATTGCGAGACTGATGGCTACCTCAGCTCCTCCGGCTTCCTGGATGCCTCAGACCCTGCCCTTCAGCCCCCTAGGGGGGTGCCATCCAGCCCCGCTGAGTCCCATCTCCGCCTGCCCTCGGTGAGAGGGGGTCACATGGGGGGCTCCCAGCCATTCCAAGCCTATGACCTGTCTCCCTCCTTGTGAAATCCAAACCCACGACTTGGCCCACATCCCTGGAAATCCACTGCTCTTGTCCTCGTCTTCCTTGATTCCATCTCCCTAGTACCTCAGCATCCTTGAAACCATCCCCCTCATTGCAACAGGGGTCTTTCCCTAATCTCAAGCACCCATATCCCATTACAGGCTTTTGCCCTATCTATTCCACGTTCTGGCCCTGGCGGTGACTTTTCCCCTGGAGACAGGTAAGTTCTGGTATGAGTTGGGGTGCCAGGATGAGACATATGGGGCTTTGGGGTCTCGGTGTCCACTCTGACACTCCTCTCTCTCCTTTTCCTTTTGTAGCTACACCTCAGATGCAGCATCGGGCCTTAGCGACGTGGGTGAAGGGATGGGACGGATGAGGAGACCCCTAGGGAGAAATCTCCGGCGCAGACCTCGATCCCGACTTCGGGTCACTAGTGTAAGGAAGAGGCACAAGAGATGGGGAACAGCCTTCAGGGCCAGGAGGGAACTGTCAGGAGGATGTGGAGGTCAGCCAGAAAAGGGGTGTAGCAGTGTGTGACTGCTACCCAAGTGGCAGCCAGTTTTAGTACCAGACTTTGGGAACGAGGTCTGCTTCTCTTCACTTCCAGTCCAGCCACGTCACTTGGTTGGAGTGGAGAGGGGACACATGATGAGGACAGAGAGCTTGACCCCCTCCCTTTTGCTGAATTTAAATCTGAAGGTCTCAGACCAGAATGACAGAGTGGTTGAGTGCCAGCTGCAGACGCACAACAGCAAGATGGTGACCTTCCGATTTGACCTGGACGGGGACAGCCCAGAAGAGATTGCAGCTGCCATGGTGAGGGGGAGAAAGATGAGGACTGAATCTTTGGGTCTGGGACAGGAGTGTTCCTCCTGAAGTTCCCTGGTGTGGATCTGCCCCCCTCCCCAGTTCCCACCATTCAACAGCAAGGGTTTTTAAAGCACTGTGTGGCACTCAGCACAATGTCGCTGAGGAAATCTCTTTGTTTTGGAGGAGATTTGTTTATCCAGTGAGGTTCGGATCCTCAGCTGGAGCAATTTGAGACCCACACAGAGTACACGCAAGTGCTACAGTGAAGTACTTGCTAGACACATGATACTGTGGCCGTAAGTCAAGGATGGGCTGGGGGCAGGAGGGGGAAGAAGTAGGACTTATGTGAAGTCTGACAGGTGGGTAAGAATGGCAGTGAAGGGTGGAAGGGGCGTGTCTAATAGGGGTTCAGCATAAGTGAAGGCGTGGAAGTAGGGAGTGACTTGGAATATGGTGATGGGAGGGCTTCATGAGGAGACCACTGGAATTAAGGGTCCAACAGGAGCCCTTCTGGAAGCAAGGTTGGGCATGTATAGTGGGCTGGGATTATAGATGGTGTTAAGAGTTAGGCAGATTGGCCCTGGCTGGGTAGCTCAGTTGGTTAGAGCATTGTCCGGACACACAGGTTGTGGGATCAGTCCCTGGTCAGGGCACATACGAGAATCAACCAATGAATGTGTGCATGGGTGGAACAACAAATCGATGTGTCTCCCTCCCTCTCTCTCTCTAAAAATCAATACATTTTTAAAAATCCAGTTTCTTTAAAAAAATAGTTAGAGTGTAATATGGTAAGAAGAGGTTTAAAGAAAACCAATCTGCCATGGGATGTGTGAGTTGGCCGGGGTAGGGGATCCAGTTGGCAGGTGGATACAAAAAGCCAGGTGTGGACTGGAAAGAATAGATTATGTGGGAGGACAAAGTGGGTATCAGGAAAATAAATTCCCCTGTAACACAGTTATTTATTGACAGAGTACAATACACAGTGATGTTCAATAAATATTTGCTGAGTTGATATGATAGGGTGTTAGGGAGACGGGATATCAAGGATGACTTTTAGTTTGGAGGAACTATTGGGAGTAGACCATCAAAGGAGAGGAGAAGTTGGAAATGACAGTGGGCCTTTTTAGGGGTCATGATGAGCTTGAATGATGGACGGTCAAGATAAGATTCTCTATAGAAGCAGGATGTGGTCAGGCAGGCGAGAGAGAGAGGTGGGTTTAGGAGTCATCAGTATGGGACTGAGAGTGGAGGGAGATAGGCCTGCAAAACCAGAGGCACAGCAGACCGAGAGTGTGTCTCAGTGGGCACCTCAAAGGACTCAGAGATGGAGCCTGAGAGGTAGGAGGAGCCTGAAGGACGTTAGTGAAAACTGATCGAGGACGGAGTTTCAAGGAGGTGGCGTGGGGTGGCAGAGACCTACGGCAAGGTCACACGGTGGGCTTTCGTCAGGAGAAGGTCTCCGCGGGAGAACAGCTTCAGTGGAGCAAGGGCGGTGGATGTCAGCTTCTGGGGTGAAGGAGGACATGGAATGGGAGAAATCTCAGGCTTCAGGTGCTCTCTTCTGAAAAAACTTCTCTACTGTGTCATTCACCTCGTGTCCAGGACAGAGACAAAATGTCACGTGGCACGCAAGCTTATCACCTCCCATCAAGCTACTTGGCCCTTCCAGAATCTTTCCTCCAGTCACCCTCGTTTCTCAATGATTCTCTGAAGGGCCTGGGTGCTGTTCTCTTTCTGCCTCCACCTGCTCGGGGGTCTCTCGTGTCTTCCCTGAGAGCCTTCTCTACTTAAATCAGATCTTGTGCTTTTGCCCCCAAATCTTCAGTGGCTTTGTGGTCACAGAGTAAGGTCCAAATTCTGGAATGCGGTCTCAAAGGTTCACAGCACTCTCGGCTCTACTCAAGTCTCATCTATTTGGTGAATGTGTCATGCCTTTCCACGCCTCAGAGCTGACTCAGGCTGTTCCCTCTTCCTACCCTGCCCTTCTCTTCCCGATGAGCAGTGTGGGACAGAGGAGAGGGTGGGCTTTTATGTAAGAACTGAGTGCAAATATGGCTCTCTTATTCGGTGAACTTGGGTGAGTTTCTTAACTTCTCTGAACCTCAGTTGCTCATCAACAAAATGTGGGTGATAATGCCTATTCTGCAAGATGTTCTGATGTAATTTATGAGATGTGATGTAACACATAGGAGAGAGGAAACGATAAATAATATACGAGAAGTATCCATACACCACAGGTCTTCAGTAAAGTGTTGTTTTTCTTACCTGTCCTTCAAGATTCAGTTCTCTGATGTCATCCCAGCTTCCCCATCTCCCTCCCCTTCCTCCCTCTCCGAGGTGGTATGACCTGTTTTCTCTTTGGAATAGCAGTTTTAAAAATTGCAGTTAAAAAATACATAAAATTTGCCTTTTTAACCCTTTGTAAGTGAACAGCTCATGAGCATTAAGGATATTCACACTGTTGTGAAACAGATCTCAAGAACCTCTTCATCTTGCAATTCTGAAGCTCGCTACCCATGAAACACCGAGTCTCCCTTCCCCCCATCCGGAGTGCGTTTCCGTCTATCCCTCGATCACAAATACCGTGGGCCAACAGCAGTGTGCTGAGTTCTGTGCATGTGCGTCTCTTGCACTAGATTTTGGGCTTCTCGAGGACCAGGACCTTATTTTAAGCTTCACAGTACCTACCTAGCACAATGCTTGACATGTAGTATATGTGCTCAATAAGCGTGTATGGACATGAATGTTATATTTGCCATTTATTGCCTTATTTTTACTTAAGTGAGTGTGTGTGTGCACACATGCGCCTGTGTGGTATACTTTATAAGCCCTACGAGAGCAGGAATTGGGTTCAAATGCATGTGAGGCAATAGTGGAAAGAGCTCAGGCTTTGGCTGTAGACAGATCTGGGAGCAAATCCTGTGATTTAGGCAGACTGAACTTAAACTCTGTGAGCACTGGTTATCTTTACTCTGTAATGGGATGTTGATACAGACCCCAGAAGGCCGTTGCTGGTGTTAAATGTGGTAAGATATGTAAAGCCCCTGGTGTGTACATGCACCCTGTGAATGTCAGCTACTTTCCTCTAAGCCGACGATTTTCAACTTCTTTCATTTCATGGCACACATAAACTAATTACTAAAATTCTGCAGCACACCAAAAAATGTTCTATTTTTTTGCCAGTCTGATGAAAAATAGGTATAATTTTGATCCATTCACCCTGGACAGCTATTATTGCGTTGGCTGTTGTCATTTTCTAATTTGACGATTTAAGGTAAAAGGGGTCAGTGCCCCCGACTAAATAGCCGGGTATTACATGTTTCAGAAATCCTTGCAGCACACCTGTGTGCCTCTTGTGGCTCACCAGGTGGAAATCGCTGCTCTGAGCTGTAGATGAAAGTAGCTCATAGCACGTAGTGCTTCACGCACAGCAGATATTTATCAAGTACTTGTTTTAGGTGGGTGGTTGGTAGAAGTGCTGAGGTGAAGGGCTGGTTTTTAAAGATTGGGGCGGGGGGGACGGAGATGAGTGGAGAACTGAACCCTCCCTCCCCTTCCTGCTGACCTTCGCCAGGTGTATAATGAGTTCATTCTGCCTTCGGAGCGAGCCGGATTCTTGAGTCGGATTCGGGAGATTATCCAGCGAGTGGAAAGCCTGTTGAAGAGAGATACTGGCCCTGTGGAGGCTGCTGAAGACCCCCTGGGCCCTCAGGTCAGACCCCTAGGACGCCTCCAGGGGCAAATGGACTCTCTGCTCCAGGCTTCATTACTCTCTGCCTCACAAGTCGCCTTGGACCTAACTTCTCTTCATCTCTGGGAACCTAAAGCAGTGGCTGTTAGCCTCTGATGAAAGCCATGGACCCTTGTTCCAGAAAATGTGTTCAATGCATACTTTACTTTTAATGCATTATTTCGAAATAATGTCAGTCGTACAGAAAGAAGTTGCAAGAACTGTACAAAGAACTCCTTGATACCCTTAGCCTGCATTTGCCAATTGTTTTGCCACATTAGCTTTCTTTCTCTTTTCCCCCTCTACTTGTGTGTGCAGTTTTTTTCCCGAACCACTTAAGTTGCAGACACTATTCCCCTTTACCTCTAAATATCTCAGCAATACATTTTGAATTCCTGAAATGCATCTGTGGACTCCTAGAGGTCCGTGAGTTCTAGCTTAAGAACCGCAGCCTGAAGCCTTCACCTAAGACCAGGCTCTTCCCCACTGTGACTGTGGGCCTTCTCTCTCTCAGGAGGAGCCAGTACCGTTGCCTGCCCTCCCAGGCCCCCTCCCCAACCCACCTGGTGGTATGTACTGCGTTCTGCCCCTACTCTTCCCAGCCCTTGGGTTGCTCCCGGGAAAGGCACAGAAAATGGAGGACTGGAATTTCAACGCACCCTCCTCCCCAACAGAGCTCCAGAGCAGTACCTCCCCGGAGCATAGCAGCTGGGCAGCCTTCTCCACCTCCCCATCTTCTCCTGGAACCCCCTTGTCTCCTGGAAACCTATTTTCTCCCGGGACCCCTGTTTTCCCAAGTCCCACCTTCCCCATCACTTCCCCAGGTCATCCCAGCCCCTCCCCATTCTCCCCAGTTTCTTCCCAGGTCTCAAGTCTCTCTCCATACACCCCCAGCTCTCCACTTCCATTCTCCCCCAGTGCATCCCAGTTTCCAATCCCATCCTCTCAGTTTCCACAGAGTTCTGTCCTTTCTAGTTCTCCACCTACCTTCTCTCCCAACTGTGCCCCGGTCACTCTTAGGCCTCATCCCTTTCCTCCGTGCTCTTCTGCTTCTCCCCTCCCCTCCCCCCCAGCAGCTCCTCTCCTCTCTCTGGCTAGTGCCTTCTCACTGGCTGTGATGACTGTGGCCCAGTCCCTGCTGTCACCCTCACCTGGGCTCCTTTCCCAGTCTCCTCCAGCCCCTCCTGGTCCCTTACCAAGCCTCCCCACTTCCCCTCCCCTTGCTCCTTGTGGCCAGGAGAGGCCTTCACCTTTAACAGCTGAGTTGGAGAGTGAGGTGAGTAGGAAAACAAGAGGATGATTAAGGGGGCTCCGTCTTGGACTACTCCTCTCCTGATGGGTCCACACTTTGTAGGCCTCCCCAAATCCTGCTCGGCCACTCCTGGGTGAAGCCAGACTGGCACCCATCTCTGAAGGTGAGGCCTCTGACCGCTGACCTTCCCCTTCCCGTTATCCCCAATCCACTTTATGTACTGCCACTGATTTCTCTCCCTCCTTCCATGACTCCCTCCTTGTTTCTCTACAGAGGGAAAGCCCCAGCTTGTTGGGCGTTTCCAAGTGACTTCATCCAAGGAACCAGCTGAGCCTCTACCCCTGCAACCAACATCCCCAACTCTCTCTGGTTCCCTGAAGCCTCCAACCCCTCAGCTGTCCTCCGAAAGCTCAGACACAGAGGATAGTGCTGGAGGCGGGCCAGAGGCCAGGGAAGCTCTGGCCGAGAGTGACCGTGCAGCTGAGGGCTTGGTGACTGGAGTTGAGGAAGAAAGGGACAGTGGGAAGGAACCCCCAGTTGGGGACAGCCCCCCACTCCTGGGCCATCCCAGTCCGGTGTGGATGAACTACTCCTATAGCAGCCTGTGTCTGAGCAGTGAGGAATCAGAGAGCAGCGGGGAGGATGAGGAGTTCTGGGCTGAGCTGCAGAGTCTTCGGCAGAAGTGAGTCTGGGGAGGACGGAGGACAGTAAGTGGGCTCGGGAGAGCAGTGTGTAGCTTGCCCTCTTATGCTCCTGGTGCATCCTTAGGCACTTGTCAGAGGTGGAGGCACTACAGACACTGCAGAAAAAGGAAATTGAGGACTTGTACAGCAGGCTTGGGAAGCAGCCCCCACCGGGTATCCTAGCCCCTGCTGCTATGCTGTCCAGCCGCCAGCGCCGCCTCTCCAAGGGCAGCTTCCCCACCTCCCGACGCAACAGCCTGCAGCGCTCCGAGCCTCCAGGCCCTGGTGAGACTGCAGTTGCCAGGCTCCCATCTTTCCCAAGTCCCCTTCCCTAGTGATGCAGCTTTCTTCCAGGCCCTGGGGGTCTGCCCTTGCTTTAGGGGGGACTAGCCCCCCTCTCCCCATGGCCCCTTCCCTCACTCAGTGCTCTCCCTCCCCATCCTGCACCCAGGCATCATACGAAGGAACTCCCTGAGTGGCAGCAGCACCGGCTCCCAGGAGCAGCGGGCAAGCAAGGGGGTGACATTCGCCGGGGATGTTGGCAGGATGGTGAGGGCAGGCCCAAGGGAGGGAGAGCCCAGGGAATAACTGGCTGCAGCTTCACCCTCCTCCCACCCCGGCAGTTTCTTCAGTGCTTTTCCTTTTCCCTCCAGTGAATTCAGAACAGAAGCCATGTGTCTCCCCTCCACCAGGACCCACCGTGGAGCTTGTGTTCTCAGAATCTGCTGGCCAACACAACTCTGCAAGGAAGACCTTGGCAGCAAGGGAGTAGAAGGTCAAAGGGGTGTGGGGAGCACTGTTCCATTATAGGGAAGAGCCAAACGTGTGAGAACTATTTGCTGTGTGTAGATGTATAAATTCTGCAGCCTACCATCCTCATCCCTGCCACCTCCCCAGCCAAGAGTCAACCACTAAGCAATTCCATCCAAGTGCAGAGGCTTCCAGAGGGCACACTCCCAGCTGGGCCAGTGGACAGTGTTTTCACACCAGAATTAGCAGCAGCCAATAAAAATGTTGGAAACCATGACTCTAAATTTGTATCTGTCAGGCTTTAAGAATCAGGGGCAAAGGTTTGTGAAATAAGGAAGGGGAGGACTTAGAAGGGACTCTCCTCTCACAAGAGAAGGCAGGGGAGGATGAAGCCTTCTGGTTTCCTGCCAGCAGTTCATGAAGAAACTACACAGTTCATGATCCACAGCCCCAAGCTGAGATCCCATCTAGATCCCACCTTAGGTCTACAGAGGCAGGCCCCAGTGGAAGTCAAAAAAATGAATGCTTGTCCCTCACCCTTCACCAACCTTTCTGTCGAGGGGTGGGAGAAAGGCACTAAAGCTGGAACAGCGTGGTGTTCTTCAGGGCAGAGGACAATGAGTGACCTTTCTCTCCCCTCCCCCCAAGATGTGGTTCAGTCTCAAAGAGCCCAGTGACCCACCATGAGCACTCCCTTAAATCAGATGGAAAGATCTCACGGAAAAAGTAATTCTAGTTAAACATTTATGGCTCCCTGGGGCAATGCCACTGCTGCAGCTACTGCCTGTGGAGCTTTTTAGCATGAAGTGTCAGCCCCAAGGCACTCACCTGACTCCAAGAGAGCTGACTCAGTTTATTCTCAACCTCATCCCGTCTTTCCTCATACATCCAATGCTGCACAGAGTTGCCACACCCACTCCCCTAACAGCCCACTTCTGGTCCTCCTTCCTCCCAGTCCCTGGGAAGTGAGGGGAATAAACCACCAAGTCAGAAAGCCTGGGGAAAAGCCAAGGTTGGATATCTTTCAAAACAGAAAAAAACGAACTACAAGGGCTCCGCTGCCGCGCACACTGAGTGTGAGCTGGGCAATGTTCCCTTGACAACGGCCAAATGCATAAATCCATAGCTTCTTGGGCTTAATCATCGTCCAAGGTAAGGTGGCCAGCAATGCTGTGAGCAGGCTTCAACCTCGACAAGGTCACGGGGCATCATCCATCACGTGAAGGCGGTCCAGCAGGTTGGAGATGTGCGATGCCCATCTGGATCAGGGTCCGGATGCCCTTTCCCTTGCTCGGGCTCTAGCAGCTTTGACCTCATCCTCCAACTCATCTAGGAAATGCTCCTGGGATACTGAGTAGAAGGTGTAACCATCTGCGGAGGTGGGTTAGGGAAACCACTTGAAATATGCACATTCCCTTTTCCCAAACTTGCTTCCACTATACTTGTTAAGCTCTCAGCCTCCCAAATCAGTGATTTATCCTTCTGCTCTCTGTTCTTCCGAGCTCTGACCCCAACTCCGTTATTATTAATGAATCATATTAAAAGAGCACCTTAAAACCACAAAGTAATGGGCATTAAACGTTTGACCCTGCGTTAGGTTTTCACAGCTCAGGTCTTTCTACCACCCCCACACTGCCCTCCTACACGCCTTTGCTCCCCTCCTCTTGCCCCATACGTGGTCTCCCTGAATCTACAGTACAGACGGATACAAATAGCTAACACCACGGCCCCGATGCCCAGGCCGGTCAAAATGTTCCGGGTCCGCAGCTGTGGCAGCGTCTTCTGCCACTGGGCGAGCTGCACCTGCCGCATGAATTGCAGCTGCTCGGGAGTCAGCTTCTCTGAAGTCGGATCGATGCGCTGGGCCAGAGGGGCCTGTCCACTCTTAGCAGCGAGAGGATCGCCAGCTCCGGGGGCCGCCATATTGCCGCTCCTCTCTGCGAAGTCAAGGGGAGCGGAGTTTGCTGGGAAAAGCAGTCTTTGCCGCCGCAGGGGCCGCTGGGAGCTGTAGTCCACGTTTTTGTTTTTGTTTTTTTAACCAACCAAGCGCGGCTCTTGGCCTTAGATGGGCGGGGCAGACAGGAAGAGGCCGTGCTTTCTGATTGGCTGAGGGGTCCGCGGCCGTTGGTGCGGGAAAAGACTGCGGAGCGCTCGAGGCTGTGGCGGGAGTTGCGTTTTCCTCTGACTGGAGGCGAGGACAAGCACACAAGACGGGAGAACGAATCCAGAGTGTGACAGAAGGCAGTGGAGAGAAGCTAAGGGGATCAGTTTATGGATCCAGTGAGCCTTCTGGGTGTCCAGAAAGGTTTCTGAAAATGGACGGACCTGCGAGAGCAAGACGGGCCTCTCTCAGTGAATTTCAGTTTGGAGCTGTTGCTACAGAGACGATCGAAGACGCTCTGCTCCACTTGGCCCAGCAGAATGAGCAAGCAGTGCAGGAGTCTGCGGGATGGATGGGCAGCTTCAGGGAGACCCGGATCGTGGGTGTGAACGCAGGGCCAGGGAGCGGGTTTAGGGGAGCGCTGGGCATCTGTCTTTGAGGCTCTGACCTTGCCATTGAGTTTACTTTATTAATTCAGATAAGTTACTGTATGCCGGGTACTGGGGATACAGTGATGAGCAAGCTACACCAGTCCCCTACCCTCGATTTCCCCATGTGCAAAGATTAAAAGATGAAACGGAGATGTAGTCCCTGTTTTCAAACCACGTAGATAATCCTTGGAGAATATCAGGACAAATCTGCAAATGCCCAAGTCCAAGTGTGGTTAGATAAGTGACATGCCAGATAAAACAAGCCTTCACGGGGACTGAAAGGAATGATGGAGGCAGGTGGGGGTAGGAAGAATTGAAGGAGTCCCCCAGGCATTGTGGCATTTGAAGTAGGCCTCGAAGGAAAGATGACATTTGGGCTGGTGAAGATAGGAAACGGAGTCAGCGATTCTAACACAAGTAAAGCTATGGAAGTAGGGAAGCTTAGAGTAAGTCTCAGTAACTTAGTCCAGGTTGGCCAGGGCGTTTGTTAAGTAGTTGAAATCAAGATCAGAAAGGTAGTTTGGAGACATTCTATGTGGAACTTTGAATGCCAAGGGGAGGAGTTTATACTGAGCTCTGCAGGAAAACAAGGCATTGAGGGTTTTTAATATGGGTGTGAGAGGACTGTAACCTTTGCTCCAGAAAAAATATGCTGGCTGTGCCGCGCAGGATGGACGGGCAGAGAGAGCTGGGAGGCGGGCGGACCCGCAGAGTCTGTGTGAGCAGTTTAGGTGACAGGGCTGAGGGAAATACAGGGAGGGTGGACTCAAAACATTTCAGAGGTAAAATAGAGGGTTCCACAATGGATGAACTTAAGAAATGAAGAAGGCAAAGAAGCCAAAGAGTTGAGCCTAGGGGGCCTGGGAATATAATGGTGCCATTAAGGGAAACACACACGTTTAAAAAAAGTAAAACAGGAGGATGGGCGACCTTTGTTTGTGAAAGATAATCGCTTTGGTTTTGAATCTAGTAAGTTTCAGGTGCTTATAAAACAGAGGAAGTTTTCTAGCAGACTGTTTAAAAAATCAGAAGAGAGGTCAGAACTAGAGATAAAGGTTTGGGAATTATCTCCATAATGAATTCAAACTGTAGCAGAGGGTGAACTACTAGAAGGAGAAAAGAGAAGGTCAAGGACAGTTCCTTGGGAAACATTTTGTGTTCAAGAAACTGGAGTAGGAAGAAGAGTCACGAAGGGAATAAAAGGAGTGGTTTGGGAGATAGGAATCGAACCAAGAGGTCTTTGGAAGCCAAGGGGAGAGTTGCAAAAGGGATGGTGGTCAGCAGTTTCAGATGCTGCGGGGATTTGAACAACAGGAATGAGGATGGCCAAGGAGCCATGACATTTAACAATTTGGACATATTTACTCGCCTTTGAGACAATCATTTCAACAAGTTGGATAAAGTAGAAGCCAAATTGCAGAACATTAGGAAGTAAGTGATGAAGTGGAAGCAGCAGGGGTAAGCTAGGTTTTCAAGAAATTAGAGAGATAAAGCCCTAGCTTAAGAGGATGGAGGGGGAGGGTCTTTGAGTTAATGGTAGATCTGAGTCTGTTTGTAAGTGCAGGAGGTGGAGCCAGCAAGGGAGAGGTGTAACCCTCATCCATTCCGCCCTCCTCAAGCTCAGTTTTCTTGGCAAATTAAAATGGAAAGTAGAAACAATTGCCTAGATAATTCAGACTAAAACCAAACGAAACAACTATGCACACAGAGAGAAAACAAACAAACAAACAAACAAAAAAAAAGGAAGCCAGAACTCCAACAAATGAAAGGACTGGCTAATAACACAATTATTCTAGGGTATTTTGCTTAATTGCTTAAACTAATTCTCTTCATTGGACACTGCTAGCAGAGCTTTATTTAGTCTCTGTAACGATGGGGTTTTGTACATATACGTATGTGTGATGTGTGTCAAATGCATTGTTAAGTGATCTTGTGCTAGCTTGACTTAGTTTTTTTCTAAGTCAAATTTTCTTTGAAGACATACTGTAATTTGATTGTATGTAATTCTTCGCTGATCAGTGCTAAGTTCCCAGTTCTGCAGCTTCCTCTATTGAGAACTAACATTTACCCTTGTTTCCACCCTCTAATGATATTGCAAACTAAATAAAATTCTATCTGGGGTGGTTCTTTCAAAGAGAAACAGGCAGCCTCAAACCTTGCCAAGGTATTTGGCCCTTTCCACCTTCCCAGTGACTTCCCCACCGCCCAAACTCGGCTGTGTTCCCTGATTTGAGGGATGTTTCTTCAGAACAAGCCACTCCACTGTAACAAACCTGCTTCTAGGGAGAGGCTCAGCTACCACCCACTTACCCAACAAGCTGGCGGTGGAGAGATGGTGTCCAGCTGTAAGGTGAATCGTGTTTGTAAAGCAATGGGAGTTCTCCAGAGGGTGGTTACTAAACAAACAGTGTTATAAAGGAGACTGAAGCTCCAGGAGGGACCTTTCTGTTCCTGTCAACATTCCACTGCCAGCAGAATATAGGGGTTAGGGTTTTTATTCATCCAAGAATCTCCCTTGAAGCTGAGGGTTCCCAGCATGGTGTAGAGGCCCATTAGACCAGCTGGTATGTTTGTGTGTAGCTGGCTAAGCCTTTTATCAGCTGAGACCGACAGGAAGCTTCCAGGATCACTGAGGGGGCTTGGTAAGCCCTTGTCTTTGGCACCCTGTCAGCCTCCTTTTCATGCCTCTGATCTGCCCATTGGCACCAAAAGGAGCTAAGCTCAGCCTGGGTTGTTTCAGTCTCATCTTTCTCACCTCCTGACCCTCCCCCGTACCCCCATCGTGGCTTTGACACAACGCCAAGAGTTCACAGAGCGGTTCTGGTTGCACCTTGTGAATTAGGCTCTTCTTTCCTGTTTTGGCAGAGTTTGTTTTTCTCCTGTCTGAACAATGGTGTCTGGAGAAATCTGTGAGCTACCAGGCTGTCGAAATCCTAGAAAGGTAAAGCCCTGAGCTTAAGGCCCTTGTACATGGCACCTCTCAAAAATGGCTAATGCACCCAAGTCTTAAAAAGAAAAAACAGTACTAGTTGTCCCTGCCCATGAGACCTGGTTTCGTACCCTCTATTACACATGTAGGTTTACTGCCAGCGATCGCTATTGGAGAGGGTAAGATGTGGCACACTTTGAAGCAGAAACTCCTTTTAGTTTGAGTGAGCGTGGGTTGTTTAATCTCCCCCTTCCCTTCTTTATAGGTTTATGGTTAAGCAGGCAGAGAATATCTGCAGACAAGCCACAATCCAGCTAAGAGATAAGACCGAACCTCAGAATTGGAGGGTTCTGAAAGAGCAGCTTTTCAACAAGTTTATCCTGCGTCTTGTGTCATGTGTTCAGCTGGCAAGCAAACTTTCTTTCCACTACAAAGTAAGGAGCTGGGGTGGCTCACGGGCCCAAGTGTTAGGAAAAAAACAGCTCATTAAGAGGTGACTGTGAGAAACCCCCTGCTAGGCTAGGTGGTACTACTCATGTGGAAATTCCTCAGTGCAATTATGCTTCCAAAGCATACCTCCCACACACGCACGCAGGCACGTGCATGTGCACACACACAGTTACACAGGGGCAGTTATTAAATAGCCTGAAGTTCTGTTCCCAAAGTATAATTGCTGGGCAGATGCCATTATTCACACAGGTCACCTTTTCTCCCCTTGAATTCAAGGACAGTTTAGATAAAATGTCCCAGTTGCCAACATACCTATCAGTATTAAAGGGAACTATTCCATTTATAAAGGATAAAACTTTTCCACATCATTACCCAATGCCTATATAATGAAATATCATTCATTCAGCAAGTATTTATTGTCTTCTAAGGCCAGCTGCTGCCCTACGTGCCATGGCTGCAGTAGTAAAAATATCGTCTGCGCTCTCAAGGAGCTTACCATCCAGTGAGAGAAGACACTCGGGCAAATCATGTGGGAAAGTGCTCTGATTAGTGTACATACAGAGGCTACAAATGTACCTTGTCAGCCTTGGAGAGTCAGGGAAGTGTATTTGGATAAATGACTTCTTGAAAGGGGAAGGAGTGTGAAAGGTAGGCTGTCCCCAGGGGAAGAGGGAGCGAGGTAGAGGAAAGTAGGGAGAAAGAAGGGGGGAAAAAGGGAGATCCGGATCCAGGCAGCAGCACGTACAGAGGCCTGGAGACCCTGGTGTGTCTGGGAGCCGCAAGTTCACTATGGCAAGCACTGAGTAGGCGGGGCGTTACCGAAAGAGACAAGGCGCAGGCTTGGGCTGGACTGGTAGGGCTCCGTATACTCTGCCGAGATGTGCGGTCCTTACTCTGACCCACTTTTCTCCCCCTCACTGTGTTGTTTCCCTTTGCTCAGATAATCAGCAACATCACAGTCCTGAATTTCCTCCAGGCTCTAGGACATCTACACACCAAAGAGGAGCTGCTGGAGTCAGAGCTCGATGTTTTGAAGTCCCTGAACTTCCAAATCAATCTGCCTACTCCCCTGGCGTATGTGGAGATGCTCCTGGAGGTGCTAGGTACCGAGTGTGCCAGGGACTGTGGGTTGGAGTCTCCCAGAGAAGGCAGTAAGGATATACTCAGGGATCTGGGGCAGTGGGCAGGACCCACCAGTGAGGAACAGAAGGAAGCCTGTAGTGACTGAGGAAAGTGCTCTCTCTGGTACTTGTCAGGGAAAGAAACTTAGATCTCAGCACCTGGCTTGTCTGAACTCACTAGGTACTCTCACTGGATCAAAGAGTTAATTTATAGAGAGGCATGAGATAAGAGGGAAAAAATAAATACACTCTGATTGTATATGGAGATTTCTCTACCTTTCCCTTTGTCCTTTGAAACTGACCTTCAGCTAAAGACGTTTCTTACAGTAAAGCAATCAGGAAGCACATTAGCAGCTCAACAGTTTTATGTTACATTAACAACTGTGATTATGATCAGAAAAGACCCACATGATGCTCTTTAGTGTGCCCACACTCCATCTAGGATACAACGGCTGCTTGGTCCCAGCCATGCAGCTGCATGCCACCTGCCTAACCCTGCTTGACCTGGTCTATCTTCTGCATGAACCCGTGTACGAAAGTCTGCTGAGGGCCTCAATCGAGAACTCCACACCCAGTCAGCTGCAAGGGTAAGGTGACTTCCCTTAGTGTAGGTTCCTTCCAGAAATGTGGAGTCCAGAATGCAGCGTGAGAACATGGCACATGGAGTTGACCTGGCAGGGCGTCCAGCCCACAGATAATCTGCACAGGTTGTGTGGTTCAAATTAACATCCGGTATGTTGCTGGGATGCAGATGACTGAGCCCAAGCAGCAAAACCCTAAATGCTTTTACTTTTAAATTTAAATGACTTCAAGTAATTATTTCCTAGTTTTCTTTAGAGCTGTTTATAATTTGAGATTACTGGACTGTTTTTGTAGTCACTTGGGGAAAAAAGCCAGTCACAAGGTTGCAACTTGGACAAAAGTGTTTGATTACTGTAAAGTCAGAATGGTAAAAAGCCTCACAGTTACATTCGTCAGGGAGACAGATGGGACAACAAAAGGCCCAGAAACCATTCAGACAGGAGGCTCATGTTTTAATCCCAGCTGATTTGGGGTGTGTGTTGGGGGGGGGGCGGGGTGCGGCTGGGAGAGGGGTAAATTAGCTATTACTTGACTTTTTCTTTCCATGTCTAAAAGTTCCAAAAGGATCAACGTAAACAACAATTGAAGTGCCATGACCCTAAGATTTGGAAGATCGCATTTTGCTCTAGCTCCAAAATGAATCACGGTTTTGATCGTTCAGGGAGAAGTTCGTTTCGGTGAAGGAGGACTTCATGCTACTGGCAGTAGGAGTCATTGCAGCAAGCGCGTTCATCCAAAACCACGGGTGTTGGAGCCAGGTGCGTGCCACCGAGCAGGCGCGGTGTGGTCAGAGTGTGCTTAGTAGAAAGCCTTCTCCTATGAGTGAAAGGAAAACAAGACAACCTATAAAAAGACGGGTGCCGAGACCCAGGATTAAGATGAATGAGCAGGATATGGGAGAGGGAAAAACTAAGTTAGGACTGAGAAGTGCTCAGTTTTCCTCTGACGAAACTGGAAATGGAGGTCCAAGTCCAGCTTGTTCATTTCCTTTTATTGGACTTCACCACAATCCACTAACCGATAATCTGCTATCATGTTTAAGTCCAATAAATATATCCTCCCAGAGAAAATGTCAAGGCTCAAATATCCCTCTCACATTTCACAAAACTTATCTCCAGCCGAGTGAAATGTCTAGCAGAAACTTTCCACACTAACACCATCAGGGCAAAGGTATCCTAATGTTATCTGGCTACTGGCAAACACTGGTGTCTGGATTTAGCCTTCTCAGGAAGTCCAGAGAAATGAAACAATTTATACTGGGCTCGAGAGAACAGCCCAAGCAGGGTGCCTGTGCACTAAAATGTGATGAGATGCTTTGGTAATAAAAACCCCGTCTCTGTTCCTGAAGGTGGTGGGACATTTGCAGAGCATCACTGGCATCGCCCTGGAGAGCATTGCTGCCTTCTCTTACGCAATCCTGACCCACAGCGTAGGGGCCAGCACTCCGGGGAGGCAGCGGCCGGTTCCTCCCCACCTGATGGCCAGAGCTCTGAGGGCCGCTGCTTCCTCCAACACGTGAGACAGACTGAATCTGCCAAATACAAACGACCTCCCATCGCTGCGCTCATCTCTGCCTTTGTTTACTTTAATGCTCAGGATACAAAAGTTTCAAGTATCTTTTGAACTGTGTTTCGTATTCCAACTTTATGCTTATTTTTCTGCATCAGAGTTAAGGTGGACAAGCATGTCCTTCTTGTCGAATCAGACTGAAAACATAAAAAGCTGGGAGAGAGAGAAATATTAGTGAAGTTGATTCACTTTTATTTAACAAGATGTTTATGCCTTTTCTTTAACTGTTCATTTCATTACAAGAGAACATCAGACATGAAGATTAGCATTAACCAGGGGCTCAAAAACTGACACCGTCTGGGTGACCTTGACCGAGCAAGAAGGTGGTCTACATTTCCCTCAGTTTCACATCTCTGTTCCGTTACTGAGATCTACGCAAATAGGGCTTTCTCCACGGCTATTTCCACTAGTCTTTTTTTTTTAAGACTTTATTTATTTTTAGAAAGAAGGGAAGAGGGTAGAGAGGGAGAGAAACAGTGATGTGAGACAGAAACATCAATTGGTTGCTTCAACCAGGGACTGAACCCGCAACCCAGGCATGTGTCCTGACTGGGAATCCAACCAGCAACCTTTCGCCTTGGGGGACGCCGCCCAACCAGGCCACACCAGTCAGGGCTCCATTAGTCTTTTTAAAAAGTAACACTAACCCATCTCAACACAATTTCCACATACCTGCACTCGAGCTCAGTTCTCCCAAAATACAAAGTACTCTATTTTAGTTCAAGAAAAACCCAACAGTGCACCTTGGGCAGTTATCAGACTGCGGCAAATCTTTTATTACAAATAATTAAATCTCTCCACAATGGCTCAAACAGTATCAGACACCATTTCATATCTCTAACACAGAGCAGAGCAGGCATTCAGCACCAGAACCGAGTGAGACGTGTTAGATTTCAGGCTTCTGATCACATCACATGGTGACCAAAGCTTGTATGTCCTTTTCTCACGTTATCCAATTGTGCGCCTCATACATCCCATCGTCTCAGTGGAGACAAAAGTTCCTATTTAATATTGTTTAAGTGCAGGAAGTTGAGAGAGATAAAATCCACTGAAAAACACATCAATCTAAATTCGACTCAGTTAAAAAAAAAACAAGCAAACTTAAATTAGTTATTTTAAGGGGAGAGAGGGAAAGAAAGGCATGGGGTTAAGAGTCAAAACTGTAACGAAGGCTGGGAGCTACACGTGGCATGTATAGCTCTGGAAACTATTTGTCATATGGTATTTTAAAGTGGCTTTTGAAGATTTTTTTTTTCCTTTTTTGGTATTGTAAACATGTGCTGTTTAATAGTACCCAAATTTAATTTAAAAACTTTTTTCAAACAAAACAAAATTTAAAGCCTTTAAGGCAAACATACCCCTCAAGAAAAAAGAAAGTCATTTATTATAAAACTGTGAGGACACCCAAGCCAGACCCCACTTCAGATTCGTCAGCATGAACTTGAGGGCTTTTGTCCACTGTTCCTCAGAGTTAAACTGCGTTTTGATGGAGTAGGAGCCACCGCTGCCTCCTGTGTCTTCAATCTTGCCTTTTTCCACGTCCATCCTGCAGATGGACACAGCAGAGCTCATTGGTAACTGAGATCCGAGGTAAGTCAGTTCAGGCAAATGGGCAGAGACTTAATCATGGGACCATTCACGTCACTTTATCTGTTAAAGAACTCTTGGCGAGGAACGATAGTGTATTTTGGATTTGCTTGAAAGCCAAAAATCAAGAAGGCTGTCACAAGAGCCTCATTGTCATTGTGGAGTACAGGGACAGCACACACACCCAAACAGATGACAAGCCTGGAGCGCAGGGTAAGTGAGGGTTACAGTACTCCTCACTGTTTTCCTAAGCATCCCTGAACTCACAGGGAGAGAAGGGAGGCAGAAGAAAAGAACGGCTTTGTTTTGGGATGGTAGAAGCAGCTTGACCTTACTCTCCTGAACTAAGGTCTCCATCACTGGGCTTCTACACAATTTGACCAAAGGAAGCATTCCTGTATATTTCCAAGGGTTTAGGGAAAAACCTTCCTGAAATTGGAGAGCGGCCTTGAGCCCCGCGCCGAGAAAACCCCCCAAACCGTCTGAGACAGCGTTCTTGTTCCCCAGGGGCCATGTGGTCACCTTCTGTCCCACTTGCGGTGCTGATCAGCCTCTGCCCGTCAATGTCATGTCACTTTCCACCATGTTCCCACCATTTATTCTGTGTGTTGCCTCCATTCTTACTGTCCCTCAGTTCTGCTCAATTTGGCCCTACTCTAGGTTCGTTCAGCACTGGGGGGTTACTGACCTGTAGGGAAGACAAAAACGTGTCTCGCCTTTCTCAACCTCTTCTTTGAACTGCTGCACGCAGTCCAGGAACGCCACCATCGCGTGGTCAAACTTGTTGTCCCAGAAAAATCGCAACCCCCCAGAACAGTACAACGGCAGCTCCTGCTCGAGGAGAGAGAACTGGCTGTGCGTGCGGCACCCAGAAGGCCTGTCAGGGAGCGTCTGCAACCTCTCGATCGTTCGAGTCACGTCCCCCCCGCACCCCACTGAACACTGCCACCCCGGGCAAACAACAACGCTCCCAGACCCGTTTTCCTAGCGATGGAGATGCATTAAACATCCACCTCACAGCGACTCCTTCCCCTCCCAAGCGCACACATTCTCCGCTGATCTGCCCACACCCCTTCTCCAAAGACTGTGAAAAAGTCCTTTTTTCTATGAGCCTCAAAGTGCCTCATCCTGACCTGGACAAGACACTGGCTCTTTGTGAGGTATCTCAGGCTAAGAAGGACACTGAGTAAGGCCATTATCAAATGTAAACCGTTCTCTTAGGAGGTACAAGAATTGTGTATTCCAGTGAAGATGGAGCTCCCCAGAGTACCTTAGACTTGTCCGTCAGAGACTCCAGGTACGAATGGTTTCCATAGGGAACGAGTCGGTACCTGAAACGGAGATGCGCGCAGAGATGGGGATGGGATGCCTCCTCCAGTGAGGCCTGACATCGTCGGAACCCAGCGATCTGCAGACTTCCTCCTGCCTCCTCCATTGTTCCCACCCCTCTCCCTCACCCACAGGCCCCATGGTTAAGATTTTGCTTATGGAACAAAGTACATTTATTATGTAATTGTCAAGGGGCCTCTGTGGATGAACATATGTTTTGGTTTGATTTAAAAACAAATACTGAAAGTAGCTTGGGGAACACTAAGGTTCTGAAGACAGATGGCAGGCGGGGGACCACTGCCAGGGTCGTGCGCATTGAGGGCTGCGTATCAGCAGAAAGAGCCCAGTGCTGAGGGGAAAACCAGAAGCAGACACTCCAGAGAGTAAACTCCCAGTCTGTTGGGGCAAGGGTTCCGGCTAGAGTGGAAAGCAATATGAGGATGGAGATAGAAGTTATATCAAAGACATACCACACCCCAAGAAAGGGCTACATTTCTTACCTCTGAAATTTCAGACCCATCTTATTGGCCAGGGCATGGAGCAGCAACACCGTCTGGCCCCAGGCAGCATTAATCTCATTCCATTCCACAGGAACGCTGGGCAAGCGCCCCAGCCTGAAGTTATTGATTGTGCCGAACTGTCCACTGTGCCTACAGAAGAGCGCCAAGGGCAGGCGAAAATACAGGAAGAACTTAAAACTTAGCAACTTCTGGGACTTCCTGCTGTCACCTAAGGCCTAGCACAAATCTCTCTCCTTATTTCCAGATCCATATACCTACTTGGGACTTTAAACACACGTCTGAAACCTGAGTCGTCGTCTTTCCCCCTGTGGCTCAGATGCCAAAGCAGAAACCCGGGCATCACCCTCGAACGCTCCCTCCCTGCAGAAAAGCACCAGACTCTGTTGATTCCACCTCCTAAATCTCTTCAGTGTGTCCACTCCTCCCCCAACTCCACCCACCCCTCTCTCTTCCTGTTTCCATTCCTACTAACAAGTCTCCCTACCAAAAACACTGCCCTCTCCCTTCAAGTCACGTCTCATGCTGCAGGTAAAGCTATCACCAATGGGAACCTAGTTACTCACTTCCCTGCCTCGAGTGCTCCAGGGGCTGTCACTGCTTCTGGATAAAGTCCGAATCCCTTCATGACACCTACATGACTCTCCAGTTTCATATCCTGTCATTCTCCCCTTTACACTTAATCTCTAGTCACAATAAGCTCCGTTCAGTTCTCTGAACCCACACTCCCACTCTCCTCTGTTTCTTTGCACGTGACATTCTCTCAGCCAGGAAGAAGCCCCCTCCTCGGCAGACTTCTACCTCACATCTCAGCTTAAACGTCAACCCCCTCTGAGGGCAACTTTCCACGTGGCCGTCCCGCACGGGGTAAAGTGCCCTTCTGTGCTCCCACAGCACGCAGGCCAACCGTCATCGCACTGTGTTACAACTGCCTATCACTTAGCCATCTCTTCCATGAGATTAGAAGCAACTAGAACATAGAACATATGTTGTTTGCAGTTGCCACCCTAGTGTTTAGAATAGCACCTACCACACAGTAGATGCTCAACAGTTACTAGTTAAACGGACAAAACGCCAAGTAAATTAATAGATGAATGACCCTCAGCTCCAGACACAGGACCAGAATTTCATGTGGCTGGAGGGCTCAGATCTTCCCCTTCTTTGGAAAAGTGTGTGGCACTAAGCTCTAGAATCCCATGAATGTGCATAGCCCATCACAAAGAATGGAAGAAACCCAGATGGGGTGAAAATGATACACAGTCCCATTCTGTGGGAGCTGGGCACCCTGGCTGAGTGTTCCACAGCTAAAATCCAGGTACTGCTTCCCAGACGCTGCTCATCCTCCAGCTCTCATTACCAAATGTGGAAGGTGGCATTAAAGACGTTGGTTTTCTTCAGCTTGTCCAGCTGCATCTGGGCATAACGCATCTGGTTTTCTACACTCTTCAGCTCATCATCCAGTTCCAGCTGTTGTCGTTTGAATTCACTGTATTCTCTCTGATACCTGTGAGCAGTCAAGACGGCCATTGAAGGCTGTTAGTTTGGGGGCTAAAATTTCTGTTATCGCCCCTCTCAACAGTCCAATCTTAGTGACTGTGGTTACATCTAGCCATAGCATCTTTTAGATCTGTCACAGATCCCACTCAAAGGAACGCACTTGCTCCAGTGGTTTTTGCCTGGGAGGGACAGGAATGCCTCAAATTCCAGCTGCCCGTATGCAAAAGGGGGAGGTAAAAAGGCTCTCCAAACCAGCACCAAACACCTCTTGGATGTCTGATCTTTTCCAGAATCAAGGTGAGTGGGTCAAGAGAGGCTTCTTCCATGGATTGGCCATAATTGAACTTCTGTAACTTCACCTCTATATACTTACTGTCCTTTAAATAGTTAATAAACATAATTTCCGATGGAACTTGTTACACTGCTCTGTGAAAAATTAACTTTTTGTTCTGTCCTCCACTTCCCCTATTTTAGTTAACGTGGACACTGTGTCTCCCCAAATAGACAGAGGGTTCTCTCAGGTCAAGAGCACCAATGAAATTTTTGAGCTGACAAAGAACAAACGTAGGCCAATATGCTCATCCTTCCAGGGGAAAATGCCGGCCGACTCACCCAAATGAGCCCAGTGCCCTACCACACAGAGCCACGACTCCAGCCCTGGCTCTTTGCGCTCTATTCAATCAACACGCTTCTTTCACTTAATCGTGCTGACCCTTCATACATAACCCCTGAAACAAACCTTTAGAAACAAGGCCAGGAAACAACATGCAGGATCCAGAGCAAACATGCTGCAGAATGACAGCTGACTGCCGCTTCCACACTAACCAAACACATTCACCTGGAAGCCCTTTCCCCTCCTGGAGCTTTGAGGGCTGGAAAATAGAAGAAGGGGGGGCCACTCACTGAGCCTCCTCCTGATCCAGTCTCTCGGCCTCAGCCTGGACCTCTTCGAGATTTTCCGCCACTATCTTACGGTTCTTTTCCACATCTTCCAGCTCCTGAATCAGCCTCTCCTCCTCTAATGCCAGCTCCTTTAGTTCCATCTGTAGCTGTTCACTGTCATCCTCATTCATTTGTTCCAAGATCTCCAGACAGCGTCTGCCGGGGACACAGAGTGCGCTTATCAGAGGGAACCTGTTACTCTGTTTACTTGAGTGGAGTGCAGCTCTTGGGTAAGCGCCAGGCAGTCTCAGAACAGTGACAGCTCTAAGACCCGGATGTCACTTTCCAGGCCCTGGCTCTGGAGACACTCACTTGTAGTTCTGACACTCATTTTCGGTGACGTTGAGCTGAGTGTCCAGCTGGTCTAAAAGAGTATCTGTGCATTCCTCACACAGTGGGTGATCCACATCTGTCTGGCCTGACATGATGTCAAAAAGGTCCCCAGTGACCTGGAAGTGTGGGAGAGTCAGGGTAGGGCCGGCCCCTTGCTACCTGCCCAGACAACCCGCCTCTACCAGCCACGCCCCCTGCTTGATGCTGGAATGAGGCTGACTTGCCTTCAGTCTTCGGCTGAGGTTCTCCATGGTTCCACCATCGGATGCCTCCCCAATCAGAGTGAAGCTGTTGGCACTTTCTGTAGACATCATCCTGCAGACAGCCCCCCGCCCATGGGCCACATGAGGGAGCAGAGAGGCCTCTTCCACCTACTGCGGTGCCAGTGGCAGAGACTCTCAAGCACCAGCTGAGGGGCCGCAAGGTGCATACCCACTCCTAGCCCGACTGACCTCCCAAGGGAACCTCTGTCCCAAGGGAAGGCCATGCTGGTCTTCCACAGGGGGCACTCAGCACGAAGGTTGGCCTGGATGGACTAAGGAGGGAGAGGGGGCATCAAAAACTGACATATATGTGTCTACAACAGAAAAGGAAGGAGCATCTGGAAAGACCATTTTTTAGTATTACACCCCTTGCCAGCTGCCTTCACATGCATCAGTAAAGAAGAACCTGAATATCTAACAACATTTGCTACTTTTAAACTTTTTAAGAGCCCATCTCTTTTATTAGTCGATTGCTCCCTTAACTTTTTTCAATCCTTTCTCACGAGAGCTACTATCTCTTCCTACATGTGAATGGCTACAGGAAAAACTCAACCAGTACTGGAAGGTGATGGGCCAGGTATAAGGGAATGCATCTTTTCTGGAAGAGCCAAAAGGCTAGATAATGATTCATCTCTATCACCTGGCTCCAGGTCCCAATTCTGGGTTCAATTAAAATTCGACTAATCTTTGGCAAGGAGCAGGGGGCTAAGGAGTAGTAGGCACCTGGCTGGGGGGATGAATCTGCGAGAGACACCATCCTGGCGAGTTTCAATAAATGGCTCCTGGGAAGGAAATAAGAGGCCATTAGAATTCTGACGGCTTAGAGGTGGAGTCTATTTCCCAAACAGCCTCAGAACTATTTGGCTTTACCCTTGATTGATAACCACAAGACTTGATAAACCACAGAGACTTAACAAATGGGTATTATCTAGCCAATCCTTGGATACTAAGAAATGACCCCTAGTACAGACACACCGCAAGTTCCATTTGATTTTTTGTGGGGAACATCATTCCCTAAGTATGTTTTACTCAATTATATAATAGTTACATATGCATTTTCTCACTAGTCAGGGGTAGGGGTGAGATGTCCTAAATATCGTGGCACAAGAAAAAAGCCAGATCAGACAAGTTGGTCAAGGCATAGAAAACAGTAGGTAATTTACATGTTTTCTTCATAATGTAATGTGATAAAAAATGTATTACTGTCTTTGGCAATGAAATTGATCACTGAAGTTTTCACAGTTTAAAAATGACATGTTCTCCAACACTGACAATCCTTCTGGCTACAGTCATCATAGAATTCATTGCCCAAACCAAGATACTTTTGAGAATGGAGAAGAGTGGAAATTAATAATTACCTAGGACAACAGATGTAAACCAGGAACGCCCTGAAATGACCTGGATACACAGGTCATCTCATCTCCTACCTATCGTGGCTTATAATTCTGCTTCAAATAAAGAACCTCTCTCCACATTTTTTAATGGATGCCTCATTCAGTAACCCTGTGACCTGAGGTGTGCTTCTGCACCTCCAATGATCCGCAGTGGCCTGATCATGTAGAATATCTCTTGTTAACCTGAGATTCCAAAAGTCTGTGGCCCCAGAAGCACCAAGTACCCTGCAGAAACCCGCTTTGCATTCAGTATTTCCCACCTCTCCTGAGTTAGCCTCTTCCTCCTGGGTCTCTCCTGATTTCACCTGGGCTGTGGCAAGTAACGGAGCTAAGGGAAAGGAAAACATCGAGTCAAAAGAATCTTATCCAAAACAAAACAATCCCATTAAAGCAGGATGGGTATGAAAGTAATGGAAAAAAGACTGGAAATATCCTCATCACCACCCCCACCTCCACCTTTTTCTTAAAAGTACCATTTAGGCAAAGAAGAATCTCTTGTCTTCTTCCCTTACCCCCATTTGAGTAAGATTAAGACTTGTTAAATTTTTTCCAGGATAATAATATCATGGTTTTGTTTTTAAAGACATCTGATCTTTCAAAAATTATTACCAAAATTTTTACAATATTCGTTTGGGATTCGCTTCAAAATAATTTGGGGTGGGAAGGGAGTAGAGGGGGTTGCAGCTACAGCATGATTAAATATGCATTAATAATTATAGAAGCTAGGTGATGGGTACATGGGGTTCATTGTACACTTTGAAGTTTTCCATAACCAAAGTTAAAAAAAAAAAAAGTGATTGAGTGGGGTGGGAGGTGAGTGAAGATATAGAGAACACCGGAATGAGAGAATGCAGCTAGTTGTTGAAGCTGGGTTATGGATACAAGGGAGTTCATTATGCTATTCTCTTGGCTATATGTTTGAAACTTGCCATGATAGTTTAAATTAAAGAGTTAATTCTCAACAAAGAAAAATTTGGTACTAACAATAGCTAACATTTATTGAGTATTATTTGTCCAGCATATTCCCAAGTATTTAACGTTCTTTGTCATATTTGATCCTTACAACTACCTTGAGGTCATTTATGTTTTACAGGTAAAGAAATCAAGAACCCAGGATCTAGAGAGGTGATGTAATTTGCAAAAAAAAGTCATTCAGTTAGTAAATGACAGCCAGTATTTAAACTCAAGCAGGCTGACTCCACATTTAAACTGCCTTCTTGTTTTGTTTTGTTTTGTTTTGTTTTGAACTACATCTCACTTCTTGGGACAATGAAACTCTGTTCCTCCATTTACCAGCTGTTGACCACTGGGTAAGTGACTTAAGCTTTCTGAGCCTCAACTCCTCATCTGTAAAATGATCCGTAGGGGTTGTTGCAGGGACTGAACAAAGAAATGCATGCAATGCACTTGGTATATGGTAAGCTCTAAAAAAAATGCCCTTTTATTATTACATATACATGTTCCTTTACTCTGAAATAGTAGGAGTAAAAAACCAGGGAGAGTTCCTTGCTGCTGCAGAACGCTCTCGGAAGCACACTGTATCAGAACTGCTGTGTGATCCGCAGGGTAACACAGGGAGCCAGAGACGGGCTTTCCCGGGTTTACACGGAGTCTGTGGCAGACTACACGGATAGACATCTTAAGACCTACATCTCCAAAGCTGCCCACTTTCAACGATTTTGACCACCCTCTTTTCAAGGGTCTCGCTGACCTGTGAGCTCCTGGATGGTGACACGGTCCAGGATCTTGAAGCTCGTGTCCAGTTTTAGGGGCTGGCTGCAGCGCTGGCACACGAAGCTCACCTGCATGGTGTTGCTGGACGTCTTAGATCCCTCCATTCCTATGGCGATGGAGAGGCGATGATAGGTAGAATCGGCGCCCTTGAACCCCCCGTTCCGGGGCAACCACCAGCCTGCTGGTGTTGTAAAGTGGGGAAATCCCGCCCGCGCCGTTCCCTC
This sequence comes from Anoura caudifer, assembly GCA_004027475.1. NCBI lineage: Eukaryota > Metazoa > Chordata > Mammalia > Chiroptera > Phyllostomidae > Anoura > Anoura caudifer. The sequence continues at coordinate 56,140 of PVKU01008362.1, forward strand.
CAGGAACGGTACGGTATCAAATGGACCTGCTTTCCGGGCAGCCCCGCCAAAGGCAGTTTACAGCCACAAACGGGGGAGGAGGAGCTGCAATAGCGGCCGTCAGGGTTCCCAAGCTCCCTTCTAAGGTCGCGCGGTTCAGCCCTCGACGTTCTTCACCTCGGGGCCCGGAGCCCGCCACCCTGGTCCAGTCTACCGCGGGGGCACCGAGGTCTCGGTTCTGCGCCAGAGCAGGGCCTCCAGAATTGCCATCGCCCAGCCTTCGGCCACTTCCCGGTCGGCGGAGGACTTCCGCCCTGACCGGACGTGACCTCACCACGGCTGCAGCTGCAGGCGGAGCCAGTACGGCGGGTCCCGGTCCACCAGCTTTCGGGCCGGACTGCGACCCCTAGAGGCTGATCTGGGAAACTCCCCTAGCGTCCGAGGGTAGGCGGAGGTTGCGAGTAGAAGACGACCGAGTTGGGAGAGAATAAGTCTTTGCCATTCTGTAATCCAGTGACTTTTCTTCAGATTTGTCACTTTTGAGCGGAACCACTTTTAATTCTTCCTGCAGTATTAGTTTTAAAAGTTTCTCCTTGGGAGAGCTGGGCTTTCTTTCAAACGCCCTTGAGAGAGTGGTAGACACACTTGGAGAAGTAAACTTTGTGTTTTATTTTATATTATAAAATTTCAGGTTTTGGAATGTATAAAGATATGCAGGAATAGAGAGATCAATGAAGCAAGATGGAGTTCAAAAACAGACTAAATACACAAGGGGATTTAGTATGCAGTGAAGTAGTATTTCAAATCACTGGGGAAATGAACTACTTAGTAAGTGATAAATGGGGCCAAAGAGCCATGTTGGTGGTGGTGACTTCCCTATTATTTTAAATGTAGGTGATCCCAGACTTACTCAGATTCACTCCCTCTGAACTCCAGCACTGGGGTAGCAGCTTGAAAGACACCAGTGGCATAAAGGGGGGAACTGAAGTGTCTGGCTTCAAGGCGGGAGCTGGAGGACAGTTTTCCCCCAGACAGAAAGGCGGGCAGAGGCCATTGTCCCTTTTCTGAGCCCTTCCCCCTGAGAGCCAGTAAGCTGGTGCTGTATCTGAGACTCCATCAACCTGGCTAATACCCTTTGCCCCACCCTGGAGATCCCCAGAGACTCAGTCTCACCCAACTTACCTACCCAAGCTGTTTTTCCATATGAATGGCTGGTCTTAGCTCCTGCTTCACAACTTCCTAAATCCTCTCAAACAAACAACAGCTGGCCTCAGTGAGCCCCAGGCCCAGCACTAGCAGCAGCCAGCCTAGATTCAACAGCTTGGCTTCTCCTGGGAATCTCCAAGCCAAGCACAAGTAGCAGCCATCTCAGATAGCTTTATAGCTCACGCAGGTGGCCCCAGGCAGAACACAGGAGGGGGATGGCCTTGCTATGCAACATCTGGGAAATCCCAGGGCCAGTGCCCCCAGTTGACAGCTACAGACCACATCAGAGCACCACCACCCTGTCCTTTCACAGCTGCTTCTTCATGGAGGGTGGAGGTTGGTGGTTAATGGTCACAGCCAGTCCTTGCAGCTGACTGGCCTGGGTAAATTCCTCCCATTGACCTGCCAACAGCAACCAAGGCTTATCTACAAGAGAAGGGTGTACTCAGCCCACACTAAAGGTGCACCTAACGTACCCAGCTTGGGTGATAGGGGAGGCTGTGCCACTGGACCCTACAGGACACCTACTACATTAGGGTGTGCTAACAAGACAGGGAGTTATAGCAGCTCTCCTAATATATAGAAACAAACACAAGGAGGCTGCCAAATTGAGGAGACAAAGAAACATGGCCCAAATGACAGAACAGATCAAATCCCCCCCCCAAAAAAAAAAAAACTTAAAAAATGGAGATAAGCAATCTATCAGTTGCAAAGTTCAAAACACTGGTGATAAGGATGCTCAAGGACCTTAGTGAGGACCTCAGTAGCATGAAAAAGATCCAGTCAGAAATGAAGGATACACTAATTGAAATAAAGAACAATTTACAGGGAAACAATAGCAGAGTGGATGAAGCTGAGAATCAAATCAATGATATGGAACATAAGGAAACAAAAAGCAAGCAATCAGAACAAGAAGAACAAAGACTCAAAAAAAAAAAAAAAACAAGGCTAGTGCAAGCAGCCTCTAGGACAACTTCAAGCATTCCAACATTTGCATTATAGCGATGCCAGAAGGAGAAGAGAAATTGCAAGAAACTGGAAATCTATTTGAAAAAACAATGAAAGAAAACTTCCCTAATTTGGTGAAGGAAATAGACATTCAAGACCAGGAGGTAGAGAGAGTCCCGAACAAGATGTATGCAAAGAGACCCACTCTAAGACACATCGTAACTAAAATGCCAAAGATTAAAGATAAAGAGAGAAACTTAAAAGTAGCAAGAGAAAAGCAGTTACTTACCTATAGGAGAGCTCCCACCAGACTATCAGCTGATTTTTCAAAAGAAACTTTGCAGGCTAGAAGGGATTGGCTAGAAATATTCAAAGTCATGAAAAGCAGGGATCTACAGCCAAGACTGCTCTACCCAGCAAAGCTATCATGTAGAATCAAAGGGCAGATAAAGAGCTTCCCAGGCAAGAAAAAACTAAAGGAGTTCATCATCACCAAACCATTATTATACGAAATGTTAAAGGAATTTATGTAAGAAAAAGTAGATCAAACCTATGAACAATAAAATGGCAATAAATACATATCTATCAACAATTGAATCTAAAAAAACAAAGTAAGGAACTAGAAGAGAAAGAATCATGGACGTGGAGAGCATTTTGATGGTTGCCAGATGGGAGGGTGATGGGGGAAAATGGATGAAGAGGTGAGGGGATAATGAAGTACAAATAGGTAGTTACAGAATCGCCATGGGGATGTAAAATACAATACAGGAAATGGAGTAGCCAAAGAACCTATACACATAACCCACAGACATGAATAATGATGGGGAGATTGCCTGAGGGAGTGGGGGTTACTGGGTGGAGGGGGACAAAGGAGGAAAAAATTGGGACAACTGTAAGAGTGTAATCAATAAAATACAAGTTAAAAATAAATGTAAGTAATCCTCCTATAATTAGTATTAGATGGAATATATGGAGCTAGATTGATTTTCTCCTATATTTCCTCTCGGCTCTTTCAGCATGAGTCTCCCTCTAGAGTTGGTGAATGGAATCATTGCCAAAGAATTCTCACCTAGGTGCGCTGACAGTCCTGTATTTCTTCCTGCTTGGCTACCACTAACACAGTCTCAGAAAGGCACAGAGATGTAATGGGCTTCCAGAGAGGCAGGGTGTATAGAGATAACAACTGAGGGTTTGAAAATCCAGACCGCCCTGGTTCAAAACCTACCTTTGTCATTCACCAACACTGACCTTGAGCAACTACTTTGTGGCTTGTTTTCTCGTTTGTAAAGCGAGGGCATAATAGTGTATGTCACATAGGGTCGTGTGATGGTTACGTGACCTAGTAATATGGAGTCCAAAGAGCAGTGCCTGGCACATAGTGAACTCTCTGTGTGCCCTGCTGCTTGGAGAATATGTGACGGTATGTATACTGCTTGAGCCATTGTGACTGCTCAAGAATGTAGCCCATGTCACCAATGCAACAAGTGTTTACTGATCAGCTACTATGTACCAATCACCTTTCTAGGTCTAGGAGGATATATTGGTGAACTGTTCTAATAGTTTATATTCTAGAGGGGAGAATTGGACAAGAAACATTTAAACAAATGAATAAGATGATTTCAGATAGTGGTATGTATTATGGGCTGAATTGTGTTCCCCCAAGAGATGTTGAAGTCCTAAACCCTGTGAATGTGATCTTATTTGCCAACAGGCTCTTTGCAGATGATCAAGCTAATGAAGTCATTAGGGTGGGCCCTCACCCAACAAGACTGGTGTTATTACAGAAAGGGGCAATTTGGGCACAACAACAGTTATGAAAAGAGGGATGACATGTGAAGAGACAGGCGGAGAATACAGTTGTCTCCAAGCCAAGGAATACTTGAGGCTTTCAGGAGTTAACGAGAGGCCTGGAATAGGTTCTTCCTTTGTACCTTCATAGGGAGCACAGTCCACCTACTCTGATTTCAGCCTTCCAGCCTCCAGAACTGTGAGGCAACACATTGCTCTTGCTCTAAGCTGCCCAGTTTGTGGTATTTTGTTAAAGCAACAACCAACATAGTAGGCATGATGAAGAAAATAATAGAGGATGATGTGATAGAGAATAAATGGGGTCAAGGGTGGGATAAGCTACTTTAGCTCGGGGATTCGGAAGGGCCTCTGTTACCTGGGAAGCCATTGAGGGTGATAAACAGGGAAGAGAGAAGATCTGGCTGACTTAAAAAAAAACTGTTTACTGACATAAAGAAGCCATAGAGAGCCCTGGCCAGTGGTTCAGTTGGTTGGAGTGTCGTCCCATACACCAAAAGGCTGCAGGTTTGATTCCCTGGTTGGGGTATTTATAGGAGGCAACCGATCAATGTTTCTCTCTCTCTCTCTCTCTCTCTCTCTCAAACATTTTTTAAAAATAAAATAAAATATATAGAGAAAAGGATACAAATTATAATTGCCCAGCTCAATTTTCACAAGTGAATGCACCCATGTAACCAGCACGGAACTCTCCTGCCCCACGTCCTGTTCCAGTAGCAAGAGGACCCCGTCCACTCAGCGCAGGGCTAAACGATACCCACGTCCTCAATTCTGACCATGTACTAGTTCTGACTGTTTTTGAACTCCATGTGAATGGGAGTACGGTCTCTTTTGATTTTGGTCTCTTTCACTATTATTTTTGTGAAATTCCCCCATCTTGTGTGTAGTTTTGGTTCATCCATTCTCAAAACTATGCAGTATTCCATTGTGTGAATGTAGAAAAATTCAGTTACCTATTCTACTCTTGAGAGACATTTGAGTAGTTTCCAGTTGAGGCTCTTGTAATTAGTGATGCTATGAACATTCTTTTTCATGTTCTTAATGAATGTGTTTTTGTATTTCTGTTGGGTGTTTCTAGAGTTGGGATCTGGGCCATAGACTGATAGATAGATTCAGCTCTAGTAGATACTGACATAGCCATGGTTGACATATTAAAAGGTAATTTGGGTGTGGGTAAAGAACAGAATGTGGTAGTGGGGGTGGCAGCAAAGTGAAAACAGAGGCCAGAGAGTCTGTTGTAATACCGCTGGCAAAGGATGGCAGTGGCTTTGACTGGGACCACAAGTGAGGAGGCGGAAAAAGACATTCTCATCCAGGATTAAACAGGGAAAGCTGATAGGGCCTGATGGCGGTTGGATGTAGGGGATGAGGGAAAAAGGAATCAAGGTTGCTAGTTAGGTGTTTGGTTTCAACAACTAGGTGGACAGTTGTGCCGCTTACTGAGATGAAGATGAGCAGAAAAATCACAGGTGTGGGGGAGAACGAAGATCCCTGGTTTTACCACATTCAGTTTGAGATGCCAGTTACCTACCCAACTGGTGATGTCAAGTAGACAATCGGAGCTCAGTTAGATGTCAGGACCAGAAAAATAAATTTAGGGCCACCAGCAAAAAAAAAAAAAAAAGATGGAGAGGTCACCACTGGTGCTGTCAACATGGAAGTCATTGGTAAGCTAGCAAGAACTCAGTGTGAACGTGGAGTGGGAAACCTGCCTGGAGTGGATTGGAGTAAACGGGAAATGAGAAAGTAGAGTAAGAGGCAATAACATTGCTCAAGAAGTCTTGCCATAAGGAGAACAGCAGTAAAAAGGACACCAGAGAGGAATCTGGGTCCAAGGGAGAGTTTTTCTCAAGACAGGAGAGATCCGTCATGTTTGGAAGTGATCCAGCAGAGAGGGTAAGTGTCACATGAGGAAAAGAATAATCACTGAAGCACAGACCTCAAGAGACTGAAAGGGGACGGGTTCCAATGCATAAAATGAAGAGCTGGGTTTGGCTGGGATCAGGGATGTTTCCTTCAATGGAAGACGATGAAAGGCAGGAAGTATTTGCAGGCTGACAGATTTGGTGGTTAAGATGAAGTTCTCATTTGTTTCCTTTCTTGATGAAGAATAAGCCAAGGCCATAAATTGGAGGTAGGAGGAGAGGGATATTGAAGGTTTGGGGAGATAAGGAGCTATGACAGTCATTTGGAGTGTGGAAGAATAAACTTGTCAGGAGCATGTAGGAGGGTCTCAGGCAGTATTGAGCACGCATCTGAGATCTGTACACATGAATTTAAAGAGAGACCAGTCATCAGTGATCACTTTGATTCATTCACACACTGGAATGAGTGGAGTCTGGTAAATAAGTGGTGCTTTCAGAAACTGTTCACTGAATAAATAAATGAGTGGAGTATCATATAAAACACTTAGATAAGGGAGGAGGAAGAGAAATACAGAGGGAATGTGTGTTTGCCTTCTTACAACCTACTTGAAGACAAAACACAACTTTTTCAGAACAAAGCCATATTTCAACAAGCACAAACATTAAGTTTTCAAGTTGAAGTTACAAATTCTGAAACAAAAGCAGGGTAAGGGGGGTGGGGGCTGGGTAGAGGTGGGCGAACTTAGGGTTAAGGGGAAAAACAAAGAAAAAAAATGCAGGGTAATGGCATACTTAAAATCAGATGAAGAGGCCCTGAGCCAGGTAGCTCAGTTGGTTAGAGCATTGTCCCAATACACCAAGGTTGTGGGTTCAACACCCAGTCAGGGCACCTACAAGAATCAACCAATGAATGCATAAATAAGTGGAACAACAAATCGATGTTTCTTTCTCCCTTCCTTCCTCTCTAAAAAAAAAACCAGAACAAAACAAAAAAAAAAAACGATAAAAAATTTTAAAAAATAAGGTGAAGTTAATTTGGGAGAGCATTCCTGAAGTGAAGTTTCAGATCTGACTTCAATTTCATTAGGAACAAGTGTTAACAAAAAACAGAGGAAAAGGGGGAAAACAGATGTTAATAAGCAAGGTGGGTAGCACGGGCTATGTTGCATGTTGTGTTGAGTGAGTACAAGAGGACCATGAGTCTGAAAGCAGGGACCATTACACAGCTTAAAGAGTAGCCTCTTCATGCTAAGCACTAACAGCTTACCCAACATGGCTCCTGTGTATCCAGTGCCTGCCTTGTGTCCTGGCACCAAGCTAGTCATTCAAAATATATATGATTTCCAATACAACAACCCTACAGAATTACATATTGTTTATTAGCAGTGACTGAAATTCCACTTGTCAGATGAGGGAATTGAGACTCAGCATTTCAGGAATCTTACCAAGCTACCATGTTTAGTAAAGAGCTGAGGCAGGATTTGAAGCCGGGTCTCCCCGATGCCAAAGGCCACTGTCAGTTGCACTTCATTTCACTGCATATTCCCCGTCCCCTTGCACTCAGCACAGGCCTGTCCAGGACAAATGTGTCACAGCAGTAGTGATCCCAAAATGTAAACCAGGTGACCTGTCCTTGCACTTAATCCCATTTGTTCCTAAACAACCCTCTCCACCCCACCTCCCACCCCCACCCCCAGCTCACCTGTCATCCGGTTTCTTCAATGGGACAACCTCTCTCTCTCCCCAGGGCACTTGCCTGTGCTGCGCCTGTACCTTTGAGGGCGTGTCCCCTCACTCTTCCCAAGCTACCCCTTTACATCCTTCAGATCTCCGAGTAATTGTTGCTCCCTCTAAACCGCCTTCCCTGGCCAGTCCATCTAAAATAGACCCCTGTATCAGCCATGTTTCCTAACGTTTATCACACTTTGTGACTGTGTTGTTGGTTCACTTTCTGGTGTCCTTCCCCAGCATCAAGTCCCACGACCAGAGAACTTGAGTCTTATTTACCTTTGATTTCCCAGGACTGGGCTGTTCTGTACAGGGGACACCAGTCACACGTGGCGATTCAGGACTGCAGTTGTGGCCCCTCAACTGGGATGTGCGGTGAGTGGAAAATTCTTATGGGTATCAAAGACTTGTATGAGAAAGGAATGTATATGATCTCAGTGTTTTAAAATATTGATTACATGTTGAAATGATAATATTTGGAGAAACTAGGTTAAATGGTGATTAAAATTGTGATTAAATGTAATTAAAATTAAATTTCACCCATTTTACTTTTTAATGTGGCTACATTTTTTTGAAAGATTTATTTTTAGAAAGATGGGAGGGAGGGAGAAAGAGAGGGAGAGAAACATTGATGTGCTAGAAACACATCGACTGGTTGCCTCCTGCATGCCTCAACTGGAGATCCGGCCCACCATCCAGGCACGCTCCTGAAGCAGGAGTCAAACCGGTGACCTTCCGGCTCGCAGGCCGGCATTCAATCCACTAAGCCACACCAGCCAGGGTGGAAGGTTTTAATTTATACAAGTGACTCACATTATATAGGGTCTGGCACAAATAGCACCCTCTTTTTATGAGCTGGTACTCTATACCAAATCTTGTATTACAAAATCACAAGCATGTAATTGTGCAACATAACAATATCACACTCAAGCATACCGTATGACATTTTAGGTGAAATGTTCGAATTGCTGTCCATCTTGTGCGAGACATTCACGTACCCTACCAACCACACTCAAGCAAGCCTTGCGACATAATTCGACGGTAATGTCAGCAAATTTATCCCGAATTCTGTCTTTTAGTTCATCAACGTTGCGGGGTTCAGTCTTGTACACAAGATCTTTAAGGATACCCCACAAAAAGAAATCAGGCGGAGTCAGGTCTGGGGATCCATCTGGCCACTCCAGTGGCCCTCGGCGCCCTATCCACCTCCCTTCGAAATGCATGTCTAGCCATTCTCTGACACATAGTGCATGGTGTGGTGGCGCACCGTCCTGCTGGAAGTAAACTCCAAAGTCCTGTTCAACTCTTGGCCACAATTCTGTTTGTAGGACATGTAGGTAATTGTTCTGATTGACAGCACCATCAAAGAACACTGGCCCAATTATACCCATGACTGATATCGCTGCCCATACTGTTACCCCTGGTAAATTTATGTCTTTCTCTAAGATAACGTGTGGGTTCACATCGCTCCAATACACACAATTATGGCGATTGATATGACCATTCAATTTGAATGTAGCCTCATCTGACCACCATATCTTGGTCGGAAAGTTCTCATCCTCATGTAATTTGGCCAAAAATCTTTCACAAAATTCTACCCTTCTGTCTGAATCTCCGTCATGTAAGGAATGTAGCAAACGCGGGATGTATGGCTTCATTTTCATTTTGTCCAGCAACCTTCGAACACTTCTGTCACTAATACCAAGTTCCCCTGACAGACACTTACTGGATTTTTGAGGGCTTCGTAACAACGATGCCCGTAATTCGGCAGCCTTTTCTTCTGTCGTCGCTGAAACTCGTCTTCCTGATCTTTTGGCATCATGCACACTGCCGGTTGCCTCAAACTTTCTGATCAGACTCGTGATGTTACGACTCTGTACAAGCCGGATGCCAAATTCTTCACGTAACAACCGAGCGGTTGCCGCGCCGTTGCACTGGTTTTGATAGTACAGCTTCACCGCTCTCACTCGCTGCTCCCTTGTCAGTCGATGGGCCATTTTACTTCAGGGAACCTGGAACACAAACGGTAATAAATAAGGTTATGCAGACAACACGTCCGTTTATACTATACTATACTACTTTTAAAAGGGTGTTACTTCTGCTGGATCCTGTATTTCTAAGCTCTGAAGCAGCATTGTCTTAGAGCCTGTCAAAGTGTCCTGGTCCATTTATTTAGCGAAATAACCAATGTTAACAGTAAGAAGCAATGGGTGAGTGGAAATATGGTCTTTGCCTTCCATTAGGAAAATGGATACAGCATTGTCCTGGAAGTCAGGAGGCCTGGGTTCTGTTCCAGGATTTACTGGCATCACTGTGTAACCTACCCCACTCTGGGCGTCAATTTTCCCATCAGGCAGTTGATCTCTGAGGTCTGAAAGTGTATGAGAATACGTGGTGGAGAAAGGTGGGGAATCCTGGTCCTATAGACCTTGTCTTCTGTTTGGCTTTAGCACAGCACCAGAGCTTCAGCCAACGGCGGAGGCATCGAGAATCGCAGACTAGACTCCCGAAGCCAGCGAGAACCGCCAGCTTCCTCGGACTGACGTCAGTGGAGCGCGACGCCGTAGTCTGTCCCGTCCTCTAAGCGGCAGCGGCTCCCGCCAAGGCGAGCGCGGAGCTAACAGAGTTCAACAGCTTCTGAGTCTCTTTGGGACTCAAGTCTCAATAAACCAGCCACGGCCGACTTCTTTCTCACTTCCCTCTAACCAGGCACAAGAACTTGGAAGATATGAACCCTACTCGAATGTCCAGAGCCGACTTTCAGTGCGGCTGCGCAGGGCACGTGCTCTTGCTCGCCGGTCCGGCGATTGGCTGTGACGTAACTTCCGGCGTGAGTGGCGAAAGCCGGGAGGGCGAGCGACTGAGCGAGCAGGCATCCAGCAGCAGGCAGCAGGCAGGCGGGCGGGCGGGCAGACGGCACAGAGGGAGGGAGCAAGTGAGCAGTGAGTGAACCAGCGAGGGCAGCTGCGTCCCGAGATCAGCCTAGATTCCCCTCGTCCCTCTGACCCCCGCCCCGGAGCCCACAGCGCCTCCGGTCTCCAGCGGAGCGGACACGGCCCTGCCCGGCCATGGCCTCGTTGCTGAAGGTGGATCAGGAAGTGAAGCTCAAGGTAGCGGCACCTGTCCGGGCCTCGTTACCCCTCACTTCGATCCCCAAGCAGTCTGACCGGCTCCCCACTCCCCATGGCGTCTTTGTCTCCCTGGGGACACCAGCGCTGAGCTTCCGCTCGACTCAGCCCAGCCCCCCACTCCCGGAGACGGCATCGGGGAAGAGGATAGTATAGGGTGGCCTTCTGTAACTCGTCTGGTGATGGAGAGCCCTAGGGACACTTCTGCGGACACGTGCTGAACTCAGTGCTTTAGGCTAGTGACAGCTGGAAGTTCCCCAGCCCCGCCTCCGGACGCTGCCGCTGTCCTTGGCGTCAGGCCTGCCTGAGGCCAGGTCTAGATGGGGTTGGCACGTTTGTTTGCTCACACCTCTCCTATCTACCTGTCTTTCCTCTGCTCACAAAGGCAGACAGCCTCAGACGCAAAGAGGAAGAGAGGGAAGAGAGGCGGGCGCTGCCCTCAAGCCCTGCTTCCCTCTCCTGAGATGGAGAAATGGGTCCTCAAAAAAATAAAATACTTGCAGTCTGGGGGCCTCTCAGCTTCTCATTACAATTACAAGGTGAGGGAGAGACAGCTAGATTTGGGTTTCCTCCTCCTGCCCTGTCTGTTGCCAGGTACTGACTTGCTCTTACTGAATTGCTCTTTGTTAATTTTAGGTTGATTCTTTCAGGGAGCGGATCACAAGTGAGGTGAGTGAGATAAATAGAAAAGTGAGTGCTAGTTAATAATTGGGAGTTTCCCAAAGGAGAGAGAACTGTAGAGAGAAACCATCCTACAATTCTTAATGTTATTTTTCCTCATCTTTAGGCAGAAGACTTGGTGGCAAATTTTTTCCCAAAGAAGTTGTTAGAACTTGATAGTTTTTTGAAGGTGAGAGACCCTTTTCTTCAGATTTCCCCGGGTTTTTTTGGCCCTGGTCTTTCTGTCAAATGGGACAAACCATATGTTGATTCTATTTTCTTCTGTACTGTGAAGCACTGTCATATCTTGTTTCTTTGTTCACCCTGAAAAGACTAATGTTTAGGGGGTGGGCGTCTCTCTTTCAGGAACCAATCCTAAACATCCATGACCTAACTCAGATCCACTCAGACATGAATCTCCCTGTCCCTGACCCCATTCTTCTCACCAACAGCCACGATGGACTGGACGGTGTAAGTGTCCCATATTTATATTTATCTTTGTCTTCTGAAGCGGCAGGGTCTCTGTCCTCCATTTCCTGGTCCATTCACACTTGCACAGAGGAGACAGTGGGGTTTGGATCTGGGAATGCGGACTTTCACAGACTTGATGACTCCCGTCCACCCCCTTTAGACCCTGAATTTTGTTTGTAGGAGGAGGTGGATTTGCTAGTGCTACTCTGTTACAGGAAGTTTCCAGTAGGACTGACAGCTACAAGTTGCCCCAGGTTTCCTAGTCTGTTCCCATGACTTTAAGCAAGACTTTTTTTTTTTTTTTTAAACCTGTTTCAATGTCTTGAGTCTTGTTATGGGATAAGTAGTTCTTCTTGACATATAACCACAGTCTCTGTCTTCGCTGTGCTTCTTTATTACCTACTCCTTATCCATTAAATGTCCACATTCTACAACACCGGTGACATTGTATTGTTCTTTGTCTGTCTTACCGTCTCATTGTTAGAGCTTCGGTTCTGGAAAGCAGAACCTGTCTTAATCATCTCTGTATTTCCAGTCCCCCATGTTGTTCCTGGTACATAGCAGGTGCTAAATATGTGTTGATTGTCTGTTGTGTTTCTTTGTGGAACCAGCAGACTTGTACATTTTCCCTTCAATTGTCTTTACTCTGCATTGAATTGTTCTTTCTTCCTGTCGTGTATAGCAGCGATTTGCAACCAGTGTACCCCAAGAATTTTTAAAACATGCAACACCTGACTGTTTAGTCAGGGGTGCTGACCTCTTTTCCCTTAGATTGTCAAATGAAAAAATGATGGCAGCCAACACAATAGCCATTTTGTATGGATGAATCAAAATTCTGCCTATTTTTTGTCAGATCAGCAAAAAGTATATATTTTGGTGTGTCGTGGAATTTTAGTAATTAATTTATGTGTGCCATGAGATGAAAAAGGTTGAAAATCACTTTTTTATAGTATCCGTTCCCCTCCTCTAATGGCTTAATATGTTATATTTCCTGAAAGTTTGGTCTTACCAACTAAATGTAAGTTGTTTTGTGGCAAGAATCTTTTGTCAAAGCCTTATAGGTACTTAGTGAATTGCACACATTAATAAGGTAACTTAGGGAGTCAAAGAAGTGGTGAAACTCGGGATGTGTCACTTGTGATAGGGAAGTGAGTGTTGAGAGCAGGCTAATCTCTGTCTCTTTGTTTCCTTAGCCCACTTACAAAAAGCGAAGGTTGGATGAGTGCGAAGAGGCTTTCCAAGGTAAGAGCCACCCCACCCCATCTACCCCTGGCTTGCAGCCTTGAGAAGCAGGATGGGTCTGGTGTTCTCCTGGCCTGGAAGCAGGATCTGATTTTATTTCCTAGTGTTAGCATTCCCAAGTCTTCCAAATATGCTCATTATTTAATGGCACTCTAAACTGAACTTTTAAGTGAAAAAGCAGGGTTTGACTTAGTGTGGACCACCAAAGGAGAGGGACGGAGGTAGCTGTGCATTGCAGATTTCTCACAGAAGTCCCAGTTCCGTGTTTTTCCCCCTCTCTAGTCATAGTTGGTACCTTAAGTCTGTAGAGTATATTTTAATTCTCTTATTTTTTAGACTTTGGGCATACTGTGGACGCTCACTTGTTAATCCATACATTCTCTTCTCAGTTCTGTTGGTGGTGATGATGTTTGTTGTGACAGCTAAAAGGCAGAGGTCATAGCATCTCATGGGTCTGGGGAAGAAGGGAGACAGGTGGGGATGCTATGTCCTGGCCCTCACCCCAACCATTTGGCCTTCTTCATGTCCCTGCCAGGAACCAAGGTGTTTGTGATGCCCAATGGGATGCTAAAAAGCAACCAGCAGCTGGTGGACATTATTGAGAAAGTGAAACCTGAGATCCGGCTGCTGATTGAGAAATGCAACACGGTGAGGCAGGGGCTAGTGACCTACGGGCTGACTTCAAACAGCCTGGCTTGAACAATGAACAGTGATGGATGGCGGGGCTGGAGCATGGAGGTGACATGGGTGTTGGCAGACTAAGTATCTTGGCTCCTGTGCTCCTGGCATCTGGCCCCAGCAGCATGAATGGTATGCTTCATGACGTCAGCAGAAAAAGCCGTGGTCCTCATATATATTTTGGGCTTCTCACCCTCCAGGTCAAAATGTGGGTACAGCTGCTGATTCCTAGAATAGAAGATGGGAACAACTTTGGGGTGTCCATTCAGGTAATGTGTTTCCATCACACACTGGAGAGGAAGGTTGGGGAGACACTCCTCTCTCTCCTGCTTTGTCTATTGAAGTGACTTTTGACTTACTCTTGTTTTTTTAGGAGGAGACAGTTGCAGAACTAAGGACTGTGGAGAGTGAAGCTGCATCTTATCTGGACCAGATTTCTAGGTAGGGCTGCCTGGGCATCGCCCAAGCACTGGGGGCTGGCAAGGTGGGGAGCACTGTCCAGGGCCTCCTGCAGCTTTCTCCTCTTTCTCCTTCCAGATATTATATTACAAGAGCCAAATTGGTTTCTAAAATAGCTAAATATCCCCATGTGGTAAGTAAGGGTTCTGTGGCCCAGGGGTGGAAGTGGCAGGACAGGGAGGAGCGACCGACCGTTCCGGGGAAAGAGCGGTCTGCGGACAGTCTGGCCTTGGGAACTGGCCTTCTCTCTGCCCCTTTCTCCAGGAGGACTATCGCCGAACCGTGACGGAGATCGATGAGAAGGAATACATCAGCCTCCGCCTCATCATATCAGAGCTAAGGAATCAATATGTAAGTACCCTTGGCCCCTGCCCACAGTTGCCTTGGTGTCTCTTAGTTCTGGTGATAAATTTCTTGTCACTCTCTGGGGTCGAGATGGGTGACAGAGGTAAAATGAATAGAACAAATTCTGCTTGTCAACCAAGTGTTGAGAACTGTGAAATCATTGAGGGTGTATAGCGGGGTATCTCCCTCTCTGCCTGGATGGGAGGGGGTGCAGTGTAGCATAAGGGCAAAGATGAGATGGTCAGAGTTGGACAGGCTTGGGTTTGGAACCTATTCTACCTTTAATGCATGGCCTTGGGCAAGTTATTGAATCTCAGACTTCAGTTTCTTCATCTGCAAAATAGAACTTAGAGTGTCTACTGCACAAAGATGGTTTTAAAACTAGTGAGAGCGCCCTGGCCAGTGGCTCAGTTGGCTGGAGCATCATCCTGTGCACTAGAAGGTTGTGGGTTCATTTCCCCATTCAGGGCACATACCTGGGTTGTAGGTTCGATTGGGCTGCATATGGGAGGCTACTGGTAGATGCTTCTCTCTCACATTGGTGTCTCTCTCTGTCTCCCTTCTTTTCTCTCTGAAATCAATAAACATATCCTTGGGTGAGGATTAAAAAATAAATACATTTTTAAAAATGAGTGATGTAACACATTAAAGGGCCCACTGCACTTCTTCGTCTGTTAAGTGTGCAATAAATGTTAGTTACTATTAGACATGCAGGGCCTTGGAAATGCCCAGGTACACCCAGGGTGGGGCGTAAGGTCGGGCAGCTGCGTTGATTTCCGGTGCAGACGAGTGAGAATGCAGTTGTGTGAATGACTGCTGGGGGGTTTGGTAGGGAGGGGTCTTTTCTTTTTGAAGAGCAGGTAGAACAGACGTGTGACTCTCCGATCTCTCCCCTCCCAGGTCACTCTACATGACATGATCCTGAAAAATATTGAGAAGATCAAACGGCCCCGGAGCAGCAATGCAGAGACACTGTACTGAGGCCAGGGCCAGGGCCAGGGGACTCTGTGAGTCTGGCTCAAGACCGACATTGCCTTGGTTTGTTACATGACTATCGTGATGGGGAAACTGGCTGGAAATAGTAATCACACCTCTCTCTGTTTTTAGTTAGAGTCTAATGAAGCTTTCATGTAGTTCTGTGACGTGTTTACCTCTTTTTTCAGGCCTCAGGAACTCTTCTATTTCCTTCCCTAATACCCCGACCTGCCCTAATTTCTAGAGAACTCCAGGTTTGTGTGCGCAGGATGTTGCCACAGGAATACTTGCGTTTTCTCTCCCTATCCTCCCCCTGTGACTTGGGCTTTGTGTTCTTTTTTTTTCCTTTGATGATTAGTTGGTTAGGAGCTGAAGGAACTAGATGGAAAGTGCTAGGTGTTTGGTTTTTTTTAGGATCTGGGGTCAGGGAGACCAGCTTTTCTCTTCTGATGTGAGGTTAGTGTCCCTTGCCCGTGTGGGACACTGAATCCTCCCTGCCACTGTTGTCCTGGTGATGACTTCGGGGTTCCCATCTGCATACATATGTGACCAGAAACACCTTAGACCTCAGCTAAGTCTCTAGCTCCTTCAGATGTTTTTATAACTAGATTTTCACGCACACAAATGTGCATGGTCAACACACACACAGACACACACGCATCTGCCTTTCTACTCTGTTCCCTGACTCGCCCCCACAAACGCTGTCTCTCCCTTGCACACATTGTTCGGGAGGCAATCGATGTCTTGGTCATCATCCGCCAGGGCCCGTTGTCTCCTGACATTGTAGCCCCTTGGTACCCAGGGGCCGGGGAGCTGGAGGAGAACCGAGCGGTGAGAAGCGGAGGGATTGGGGAAGGCTCCTGCACTGTGACTTGGCCCTTTTTGGGCGTTATCGCGAAGGCCAGTCCTCGGGCTCCCGATTGCCTCTCTCTCGACCAGTTGTAAGTTGGGGTGGAGGTGTTCACGGCTGTGAGGGACAGATGCTGCTACTCCTGCCGGGCTTTCCCTTTGGGAAAAAATAGTTTTTATTTATAGTGTTGTGTTTCCAGGGAAAGCAGTCACGTGTGTGCACTGTGCATGCATGCACGCACACACAGGCGTGTGCTCATTGTGTGTATGTGGAAATCTGCTGGGCAAGTCAAAACCATAGAAGAGTTGCCTCCCATCTCTAGAATCTTCCAGAGATGCCTCCCACTTTTTAATTCTGCCATCACTGGAGAGTCAGGGTCTGCAGTCAGCCTGCCAGTGACTCTCTCAGTGTCTGTTTCTGGCTTATTCTTCCTGTCTCTGTCTTCCAGCCCCTGAACGTGTTTCCCCCCCGGATGTGTCGTTTTTCACTCCCAGGACTGCTGTGTAGAGGGGGAGTCAGGATGCCATCTCCCCGTGAATAGTGCTCAGTAACAAACCAACTGCATTTTAGTTGGGCAGTGCCCCGATCCTCCCTCCAGACCCCTTCCAGATAAAACACGTCCCTCCTCCTACCATGCGTTTCTCAGTTTCCCTTTTTGTTTGTTGGATTGTTCTGCTGCCCCTGCTCCTCACCCCACCACCCTTGGGTCGTAATGTAAAATTCTTTTACCATGTCAAGACATTATTAAAAATACAGGTACTTTGGCCTCTTTCTAAAGCCGCAGACCCTGGTGCGATGCTGTGGTGGCTAGGGACATAACCATATTCACGTGCGTGTGCACCTCCACGTAACACTGCCAGCCCCCCATCGGGTGTCTTTTTACCAGTGGACCTTCCTCTTTCTTCTGGAATCATGGAAAGATTGAGACTCCTGCCTAGCAAGACGCAAGGGTCAGTCCTTCATTTGTATTAAGTCTGAATTATGTGAAAGATAGCTCTTCCCAAGTCTAAGCTGCTCTGTGCCAACCCGCAACAAGATCTCAGTTCCTTGCTTCCTTCCCCTGTGGTACCCATGAACTGCCAGTAGAGGCCGCCGTAGTTCTATGTGGGCAATCATCTGGTTCAAGGCTCACCCTACCCTGTAGTTTTCTTTACCTTATGCTAATTCTCCCCTCTGAATAATGTCTTAAATTTCTTGAGGGGATGCTAGGGGACTCTTGGTTTCAAATGACTTAGAGGGCTGTCTGGGACCCTAGCTCCCTCTGAAATAAAGTTTCCTCAACTTCCACCTTGTAAAAGTAGCCTTCTGGTTTCCAATGATCCCCTCGTGGCAAAAAGAGATACATGATCTTGAACGGTGGAGGAACGTCTGCTCTGCTCTGTCTCAGAGATAACCAGCAGCTCATGGTTTTTTATGTCTGCCTGCGTCATGCTCTGTTAAAGCACTTTACAGGCATGACCACATTTAACCTTCAGAACCTTCTTTATAGGAGAGGACACAGACTCGTGGTAGTACCTCCCCTGAGGTCACACCGCTTAGCATCCTGGGACCGGTACAAATCTTGCGCCCAGGCCTTCACCACTTCTCCTTTCTCACTGCCCAGATAGAAGAGGCCTGAGCCTGCAGATCAAGGGCTCGGCCCGGGCAGCTGCCAGAACACAGTGCTTGCTGCTGAACTGGGCTGTCGGTCCTGGACATACGTGGGGCTAGCGCACCTGCCAGGGTGTAGGGAAATGGACACTCTGGAGCCTGCATCCAGCACACAGGACTCAAGTGGGCATCTGGGACTTGCGTTCTCCCTCAGACCTGTTTTGGGTGGAAGTTTAGCATGACTGCCAGTGCCCTCCAGTCTGATGGTCCAAATGGTGTAAATGAGCACAGAGCACAGGTCGTGCTGCCAGCAGGAGTTAAGGGGCAAGGGCGATGCTGTGCACGTGGAAGCGGTGCTGTGGGCCAAACCACAGAACAGAAAGTTGGAACGATTATATAAATCAAGGTCAGAAATTTCCTGTTCAACCCACAGGGTGGAGTTTTCTCCATTCCTATCCATCCAACTGAATATAAACCCTGATTTGATGTCAGCAGCTGGAAGGAGCAGCTGGTAGGACTCTCGTTTCAGCTCTCAGCATTCACCATGAATGTCAAGGTGGCTCTCGTGTTCCTGGCACTGTCCCTCATCACCATCTTTGCCCTGACCTATGTATTGCTGACCAGCCATGGGGGCTCCAGCCAGCCTCCCCGCTGCCCCTCTGTATCCCACAGTGCCCAGCACTGGACACACCCAGGCCAGAGCCAGCTGTTTGCAGACCTGAGCCCAGAGGAGCTGACGGCTGTGGTGAGCTTTCTGACCCAGCAGCT
>PVKU01008363.1:0-74844 GCA_004027475.1 Anoura caudifer
CTTCCTTTGAATTTGGAGCTCTATCAATTTGAAATTTAGATCCCAGGGTCAGTATGTGCAGATGATGATCAAAGCTGCACTGCTGAACACGGAGAAGAGCTGAGGGCCTCGGACAGAGTTCTGAGGGATGTTGCTGTTAATTGGAAGGGTGTGTGGCAGCAGCCAGAGCGATTTGAGGAAAATGAGAACAAGGTCAAATGGTGGTGTTATGACCAAGTATCTGAGACCCCTTGTCATTTTAATCTACTTTATTCTACTGTGCCCATGTTAAGCATTTGCTTTTCTGTAGTCAGGATTGTTAATTATTTGCATATATCTATATGCCTCCCATTTGCCCTGAGGTGGACAGGTTGAGCCCAGCGTGGAGGTAAGGGGAGCAGGTGAGAAAGGCTGGGGCACAGGAGTGAAAACACCCTCTGGGTGCTGGAGGCCAAGAGGGGGCCAATCATAGGGACCTGACGGGGAAGACTGGAGTGCACCGGGGGTGTGGGGCTAATGTTTCACATGTTGGGAAGCTGAAGACTGGTTAGAATGGCAGCAATAGCACGAAAATAAAACAGTGCTTCGCAGTTGATTCAGTCAGGTGGTGCTGTGAAGTCTAGTGGACGTCAGTGGCCAGTGGGGACAGCTGCAGTAAATTTGGGGTGGAGCACTGACTAGGATGGGTGACAACAGGGGTGGAGAGAGGGCCACATGTGAGAGGGGAAAGGAGGAATCCGCAGGCTTTCGTGATGGATGTAAAGGGAGGTCTCAGAGTATGGGATGTGGAAGAGAGGACTCCCAGCCTTGGAGCCCTTATAACTAGATAAGTAACGGTACCAAAGACACATCCCACATGTTAGAGTTAGAAGGTACCTTTGAGTCCTCTAATTCAGTGTTTTCCCAGGTAGGATCTAGGGGAGGAGCTCAGGTCGGAAATCGTTAGATTGCGAATAGAATTCTCAGCTCCTTTCTTTCTGGGTTCCCTTCTTTCTGTCCCTTTGCTAGTGAGATTTTCCAGGGTTCTGGAAATGGGTTAGTGTGTGCCACCACATACTTAGCCTCCAGCTTTCCCTTTTCCATCTTCACCAAGTTTGAAAAATCCCACATGGAGAGGAACTTAATAACATACTACCCTTTGCCATGTGCCTTTTTTCTTTGATGTACACAGGGGGACATTTTGGTGAGAATTTTAAAATAATAGTGTGTGGCCCTGGCTGGTGTGGCTCAGTGGATTGCACACCAGCCTGTGAACCAAAGGGTTGCCCTTTCTATTCCCAGTCAGGGCACATGCCTGGTTTGGGGACCCCATCAGATCTCCAGTAGGGGGCACGTGAGAGGCAACCACACGCTGACGTTTCTCTCCCTCTCTTTCTCCCTCCTTTCCCCTCTGTCTAAAATAAATAAAATCTTAAAAAAATTTTTTTTAAATAGTAGTGTGTGTTTTTGTGTTCCAGCTCCAGACCTCCCCCTGACCCAAGCAAGAAGGAATATCAATGGTGCTTTCTTGATAAAAATGACATTTATGTAGAGGAAAGTATAGTAGTGTTAGTAATTATTAATTATTATACCATGAGAAGATATGACTATTGAAGTTAAAAGTCCATTTTGCAAAAAGGATAAATATCTTTTAATTATTCACAAATACGATACTATCCAGGAGTGTCATGTATGATTGTATTAAAAGAAGTATGGTGTTAAGCATCAGTCTACATTAAAAGAAATACTGTGTAGAAGTAAAAAAGAAATAATGGTTTTGCTCTACTTTATTTCTTTAAAAATCATCCGTTGTGTTTGATTCAGTCATGCACGCCACCTTCAGGAACTGGAATGCATTATCTTGGGGACCAGGCCCGGGGAGCATGATCAGATGCTGTCGTGTTCACATTGAAGGACCAGGGTGTAGAGTGGGGCTCACCCATCAACAGCCCAGTGCCTGTTTTTGTAAGTGTACAAGGAGGAATTTAGGTTTATATACTTTTAAATAATTTTTTAAAAAACCTCAAAGCAGAATACTATTTCCTGGTGTGAAAATTATACAAAATTTAAACTTCAGTATCCCTAACTTTTTTTTCTATTTTTAATACAGTCACGCTTGCTTGATTACAATTTTATCTGTGGTTGCTTTTGCACCGTAACAGCAGAGTTGAGTAGTTGTGACAAAGACATATGGCCTGCAAAGCCTAAAATGTTTACCATCTGGCCCATCGCAGAAAATGCTTACCAACCACCGGTCTAAAGCGGTATTTCCCTGACTTTCAAGTGCATGACTTACCTGGGACTCCTGCTGAACTGCAGATTGTGAGTCAGGAGGTCTGGGTGGGGCCTGAGAGTCTGCATTTCTGATGAGCTTCCGGACAGTGCCAAATCTGGGCCTTGCATCACACCTGGATCTGCAAGGGCCTGGGTATGTAAGGAGGGGAAAAAGAGATGTGTTGGAAAGGAGAGATTATCAAAGGTTTAAAGTAGAAATAGGTTTGTTTCACTTCTCCAGAGGCCAGAACTAGGGCCAGTGGATGCCAGCTCTGGTTTTTACCTTAGGAAGCACTTTCTGGTGATTAAATATACTCATAGAATCATGGCAAGTGAAAGTGAAGCTGGGAGCATTAGAAGATCCCTAAACTGGATAAGAGGTTGGACTTGCCCGGTATGGAAAGTGGTGATGGTAATCTCTTCCAGCTTAGTTTTGTTGGTTGACAATGATAAAACAGAGACTATGAAAGTGGAAAAACAGACTGAATTTCTCATAGGTACAAGGCCTAGCCTAATAGGTATGGGTATTAATTGAATTAATCTCAGGTAGTTTGCTTTCGTAAGAGGAGTAACGAACTATCAGAAACTCAGAGAGTGAATGTTTAGCTGTGATTTTTAGAATTTAATTTGTACTTCATAGTACTTGCATCAGCCATTGCGTACACTGAAAAGGCTACAGTTGTCACACTCCTAGGGTTTATTTGTTCACTTTTGAAGCAGTTACCAGCTAATCCCGCTCTTCGTACTCTCCACGTGGGTTCCTGGCTCCCATGCCCCTTCCCTGGACTCTCTTCCCATCAGCCTTAGAACGGATCCGTGCGTGTATCGGATCTTCCAGCTGCAAGTCATTTTCACCCTGATGAGTGAATCCCCTTGTTAATGGCTCCTTTAAGAAGTACTTTAAACGGAGGAAGAGAGGAAGAGAGAAGGGGAAAGAGAAAGAGAGGGAGAGAAGGGGAGGGAGGGAGAGAAGAGGGGGGAGGGAGGGAGAAAGAAAGAAAGGAAACTAGCCATTTTGAGCAAGCTGATAAATGTTAGTGTCTGTAGCACATTTAGACAGATGAGTGAGTCATAGAGTATTTTAGCAACCTCATATTTAGCTATTGATGAGTACTCTCAAAACCATGAAACTCATTAAGTTAATATTACAACTACCTACACAAAATTCAGTGAGTGGCTGTGGTAGAGGTCTCATTGTGTTTTTCTACTTTGAATGCTTTTCATTTCAGCTTGTCACAGGGCCTTTAAAGACATGATTTATGCTTCATAATGCCCCAGGGAGGTTAAGTATTTTCATATTTATTGCACGGAAGAGCATTCTGTGATTGCTTGCCTGTCCTAAAATCGGTTTGGCTGGAAAAGGACCCAAGAATTCTGACCTCAGCTCTCTCTCCAAACCAGGAGTCAGCACTTGAAAAATGTGAATCAATATCTTGCCCGGAGAGTCTGTTTCATTCGGCTAACCTGGGGGTGGAACAGATGGTGGGAGGCAGCGTATGCACAATGCTGCTTTTTCTTTTGTAAATCCACCTAATATCCCCACATCCCAGAGCTCGGCTGTGGTGATACTGGCCAAATATCTTTCAGCTCTTGCAGACTTTGCAGGCAGTCCTTCATCATCCTCTCTGCTACTCGAGTAACCTGAAGAATCCAGATTCTGTCCTAAGCATGTTGCTGATCTTACCCCCGACAGATTTTGTTGGTGTGTGTACAGTAGTCCCCCCATCTACAGGGGATGCATTTCAAGACCCCCAGTGGGTGCCTGAAACTGCAGATCGTACCAAACCCTATGTTATGTATTTCCTATACATACACACCTATGATAGAGTTTTTGTTACTCTTGCTCTTCGGGGCATTTATTAAGTAAAATAAGGGTGCCTTGAACACAAGCACTAGACAAAGGATGATTCACATCCTGGTTGGGATGGAGTGGGACAGCATGAGATTTCATCACTATTCAGAGTGGCATGCAATTTAAAACTTGTGAGTTGTTGCCCTGGCTGGATAGCTCATTTTGTTGGAGCATCATCCTGTGCACCAAAAGGCTGTTGGTTCGATCCCTGGTCAGGGCACATACTGAGATTGTGGGTTCGATCCCAGGTTGGGGTGCCTATGGGAGGCAAATCAGTCAATGTTTGTCTCTCACATCAGTGTTTCTTTTTCTCTCTCTCTCCCTCTCTCCCTCCTGTCCTCTCTCTCTAAAGTCAATAAACATGTCCGCGGGTAAGGATTTTTTAAAAAACTTATGAATTGTTTATTTCTAGAATTTTTTATATAATATTTTCAGACCGCAGTTAATCACCGGGTAACTGGAACCTCAGAAAGTGAAACCACAGATAAGGGGGGACTATGGTATTGATATTTTTCAAAACCATAATCATTCTGGATGCCTAGCCCTCCTCTTCCTGTTAACCTCATGTGTCTCAGGCCTCTTAACACTTTTACATGTAAACAGATCTCCTTGCCTACTTTTCCTATTCTACCTGCCCACCTCTTATTCACCTTTTATGCAACCCTTGGTTCTCTCTCCTTTGACAAGTCAGAGGTGGTCCATTAAAAAAGAAATTAGGGCCCACGCATGTTGTTCCAGTCAGTCAGCTGGATGGATGGTATCTCTTTTGGCTCTAGCGTTCCTGGGACCAGTGGTTCAGCTTCTACAGTTCATTTCTAATGGGCTTCTCTGCTGTAGAATCACTATTTTTTCTTCCACCCTGCATAAATCTTTTAAAAATACTGTTTTTGTTTCATGACTTCAAATGCTCCAAAAACTTTGGTTGTTTTCTTATTATCTAATGGACGATGTTAAAAGTCCTTAGGGTGATACTTAAGGCCCTTTAAAAATGCAACCCTAATTTTCTTCTGCTCCATGTGTGTCTTTTACATACCTGTTACTGTGCTGGGTGCTCTTGAAGCAGTGGGTGTAGTAAGCACTGTTTTTTTAATCTATGTGGGGAAATTGTGTGTTCTCACAATGCAGGTAAATAATGATAAAAGAAAACATATAATTAAGTTCACAGTGAGACACACAGGGAAGCATCACTTAAATCCTGAGCTCTTTGGGGCTCTGTTCTCGGTTTTCCCTTACTCTGCGTGCTGTTATTGGGGTCCTTTCCTATTCCTAATGGCTAACCCACATCCTAATCTATTCCTCTGACCTTGCCCTTATATAAATGCTGATCATGTTTCGATATGTGTTTCTCCACAATCCTAGAGCTGTATTTCCAACTTTATTCAGCATCTTCACCTGGAGAGGTACCTCCAATGTGCTATGTCTAAAAACTCAATTCATCATCTCCCCCCCGCAAACCTGCTCCACTCCCTGCAGTTCTTTCTGATTACTGGTGTCACCATCCAACTTATCTTCCTGAGTGCTGCCAGTCACTCAGTTCAGCTGATTTCACCCCTGACACTGTCTCACACAGCTCTCCTCGCGCCTCTACCTCCTCTGCCTTCATCTCAGACCCTGTCTTCTGCCTTCTGGAACTACAGCCACAGCCCCGCAGGCTTCCTGTTATCAGCCTATGTGACAGGAAGTCTCCCCCTCTGCTGACAAAATTAGCTTCCTAAAAACAAATCTTATTGTATTACTTTCATGCTAAAAACCTCCAGTGGCTCCTTGTCACATTTAGGATAAAATAGCAACTTTTAGAGGTCGCATACTAAAGCCCATCCCGGCCCTAGGCAGCTTCATCTCCCATCCCGGCTCCCTTATCAACAAGACACAGCCATAGTTCAACTGTCGCCCAAAACTCTTCCCCACTCTCCTTGGAAGAGGGGGCTCCTTGCTGTGGGTCCCCGCAATACTCTGCGACATGACTAAAGTATTCACTAGCTTGGATTTTCCCCATTTAATATTGCAACCCCCAGGCATACTGTGTGCTCCTCAAGAGAAGGGGCCAGATTTGATTTGTCTTTTTACCTCCAGTAGAGCCAGTGGATCATTTTTGACTGAGTGGGCGAATGTGTAATGAGCGAAGCTGCAGGCTGAAGATACTGGGAACGGCTTTGTGATGGAGGATCTTTGCCTCCATCCAGAACCGCTGAATTGAGTGTCTGTTCTGTGCAAGTGTGCACAATCAACGTATGAGGCAGGAATAATTATTTCCATTTTGCAGAGCTAGAAACTATGACTCAGGTTAAATTACTTCTTTAAGACTGTATAGCTAATAGGCGAAAGTCGTGATTTTTAAGTCAGATGGGTCTGGGGTTCAAGCTCATGCCTGTCTACTGTGTCAAAATGCCGGTGTCAAAGAATAAATTTTAAGAATGCGTGACGAGGCCCTCCACGAGGACAGTGAGTTTGTGATTACGAAGCACTTGGGAACTCGCAAAGGAAGCCTACGGTTTTTGTAGAGTACTTGGACTATTTTCACAACTGGTCTCCCTGACTGCCTCTGTTATCTGTGTGGCCTAAATATTGTTTGACTCACCAAGAAAAATTGTTGATCTAGAGTGAACGAGTTCAACTTTTCTTCTCCTCAATCTCAAGAGTATTGCGTGGAGGAAATATTTTAAACCGCACCTGAGCTATAAACAATTTACTCTGAAGGTAACAGTGTTAGCATTGCAGTATGTAAACCTTTAGCTAATAAAAATCAAAGTTGCCTAATTTGGAAAGTACACAGAAAGTTAGTGGGAAAGCTGGTAAATGTTTTCAAAGACTCTGTATTTAATTCTATCACGAGCTAGCAAAATAAATAGTCCAGCTGCTAGTTCTGAACCAGACACGTGTTGCAAATGAAATGTTAATAGTTTAAATGCATTGGTCATTAGAAATCAAAAGAAACATGAAGTACACTCTCTAGTTTATGAGAAACAAGGTGAAAGTTCCCAAAACACATTTGTGGTAACTATGCCTAAAATTGCTTCCTCATCTTTTATCTCAGTGGCTAATGCTTAGTATGGTACATAGGTGACTATGGGGCGTTTAGTTTCCTATGTAGATGCAAAGGTTTGGAAATCAGTGGGGAGTGCACATCAAGAGATATTAAATTCCACTTCTCCATGTGTCCAAGTGTTTGCCGTAGATGGCAAGCTGCTTGCCAGACTCTTCTGAGGAGCAGGAGGTCACTTTAAATAATGTGCTTGGAGTGACCTGGAGTTTTTAGCCAGCACATCTGCTTGCAAGCATTGGCCCTGGGTGAGGAGGTTACACTGGAATTAATTAGCTCTGCAGTGTTTTCTCCACCTTGTTTTACCAGAATAAAATACGTAAAATCAATTGGAACATCTTTTTTTCCTTGAGAACCTAAAAACAAACAAACTAGTTGAAAAAAAAACAAAACAAAAAAAAAACGGTCCATAATGCAGTGTTTTCCTGTTTGAAGCAAATGTTAAAGTAAAGCATTAGAATTAGATTTTTATTTCTTCAGATATTTATTTGTAACTTAAAATTATGGTGGAGTTATGTATCTTCAATCTTTAAATGGTATTATAGTAATACCATTTTTAAAATGTTTGATTTTATTGTTAGAAACCCAGGAGACTGAGTGGAGAGGAGTGGGACCTATGAACCAAGATGCTATCCTAGGAACTTTCCAGTTTTGGAAAGGGGAAGGAAGGGAGGTTTCTGGGAAATTTCTATGAATACAGGACAGTACTCCTGGCCCTGACAGCATGATGTTCATGCAAAAATGTTTTGTCTGTTAATCTTAAATAAGTCAGCTTTACTGTATCGCTTTCCTCAGTAAAATGGAGAGGAGGCCTACATTCTAGAATGTAGATGTTGAGACTTTCTATTTGAGGTGATAGAACTTTTATAAGTAGATAGCAGTGAGGGTTATACAACATTGTGATTATAATTAATGCTACTGAACTGTACACTTAAAAATGGTTAAAATGGCAAATTTTACATTACATATACTTTACCAATTTTTAAAAAAATTAATGTAATATACTAAAAACCATTGAATTATATACTCGAAATGGGTGAATTTATGATACATGAATCATATCTCAATAAAACTGTTAAAAATTCAAACACTGCCCTGACTGGTGTGGCTCAATTGGTTGAGCATCATCCTGCAAAGGGAATGGTTGCTGGTTCAATTCCTGGTCAGGGCACGTGCCTGGGTTACAGGTTCAGTCCCCGGTCAGGGCACATATGAGGGGCAGCCAATTGATGTTTTTCTCTCCCTCTCTTTCTCCCTCCCTTCCCCTCTCTCTAAAAATAAATAAGTACAATCTTTAAAAGAAAGAATTCAAACAGTGAGTGTACTTAGGGAGTGGGATGTTCTGGTTAACTGAATGGTCTAGCTAATTAGGGACTAATACATTTGCATGGAAATTAACATGTGAAAGGTACCCTTTATAGGAATATGAATATGAGCTTAAATGTTTTCTGTGCTTCATTGGGTTATATATTCTTTTAATTCTGAACCTTTAGGAATATGACGCTTTGCTGTCCGCAGAGGATCTGAATAGAACTGTGCTAACATAGCAGCCATGGCTGCAAATGGCTTTTGAGCACTTGAAATGTGATTAATCTGAATCAAGATATGCTATGTGAGCAAAATAATACTGTATTTTGAAGATTTGCTATGCAAAAAGAATATAGAAATCTTATTAATAATTTTTATATTCATCACATACTTTGGATATAATAGGTTACATAAAATATAATATTAGATATGTTTGGTTTTTTTTACTTTTTTAATGTGGCTACTGAAATTTTCAAATTTCATTTGTGGCTCATATTACATTCCTATTGGACAGGACCAGTCTTGCCATCAACCTGATGTACACAGGATTCACATACTTCGAGAGAGATTAAGAATCACTTCTGTTGGCAAAGTAGAATGCAAAAGAATTCCCCAAATTGGCTTGGATGTCAAGAGAAGCTACCTCCCGTAGGATGGCTGCCCCTTCTTCTCTAGCTCAGAATTTGGAAAATGGGAGACCTAGGAAAGGTTCTCCAGCCAGGAGAGCTCGGAGGAGTCAAGTCTCTGGTCCTAGGAGCACAGTCATGCTGCGGCACTGGTTCCGTAGCTCCTTGAAAAGAGAGAAATGATGTCGGCAGATCCTGGAGGTTGGATTGGTTCAGAGGCAGTTTTTTCTTGGGTAAGAGGAGCAGGAAGAGCAGGAGTAGAATTACAGCCTTGGCCAAGAAAGGAAAGGGTCCTCACAGGCAGCACATGCCCTTTCAGCTCCATTTTAAGAAAACTAAACATGAGCAGCTGCCCACAGGGCCCCATCCCCAGAGAAGGCACCCTAGCCTTGAAGGAGTCTGGGCCTCTGGCAGGGCTACCCTCTCTGTGTCCACCTTGACAGCAGCCCTCTGGCTCGGAGCCTCCCTGTGTGTACAGGCCAGCCCTGCCACTCCGGGTCCTGTGTATGCATAATGTCCCTGAGGCAGCCGCAGCCAACGCTGAGCTGCTGGCCTGGGCTGCCCAGGTCATCTCCCTAGGTATTAATTATTCTTTTGGTTAGGTCTCTGGTTACAACGTTACATGGATTTCAAGTGGTCTGCCCCTAACACTCTTTTCCACCATAAACCCTGTTATTTTTAGAGAGAGATTTTATAGGATGTAAGGTTTTCCAGGAATGCATGTATCACCTTATAACAGGAGTGCCCACATGAACTTTGCCCTGCTCCTTCCATAGACAAGTCTGAGGATGCCAAGGTGACAGCCACTGCCATGCTGGGAGGGTATGTTGCTGGCATTTCACAGTGGACTCAGGTTCAGACTGTTGTATATGGTGATCAGGTATGACTGGACTAATGCTGTGGCTCTTCAGATATGGGGTAAGCTTTATGGGCTGCCTGCCAATGAGTCTGCCATGGATACATTACTTCTATAAGAAAGTGTATTCTGGCATCCTTGGGTTATTAACAACCAGCTCACTAATATACTTTTGGAATTCATTCTCTTTGCAAATTGACAAATGCCGGTAAGCCTCCAGAAAATAACTCTCTCACCTCCATCACCAGTTAGTAAGGCAAAAATAGGAAATGTGAACTTTGGGAAGCTGAAGGTAGTTGGGAAAATCATAGAAATTAGAAGGTAATTAGTGGTAAAATACGAATTTTAGACTTCCTCTCCACCTCTTCACTAATAAATACATCTAGACATAACTTATTTTGAGTTATTTTGTTTTCTTAGGCCAGTACCACTGAAAATCTTCCAAGAATGGATTTTTCCACCTCAGTTCTTTATTGACGTAGGAGAAATCCTTCAGTCTATCAAAACTCAGGGTTTGGGGGCTACATTGGCACTTTATTAAGTTAAAAGATATTGTCTGGGCTCTCATTAGCGGGGTGCCTTTTAGTGTTTGGCTGATCCAGCTGGAGAAGAGAGGAGCAAGTAGCACGGCATAAAGGATGTGATGTTGAAGCCATGCTTTAGTAATGTGTGTGTGCGCGCGTGTGAGAGAGAGAGAGAGAGAGACAGAGAGACAGAGAGGCAGACAGACAGCAGGGTGGAGATTGAGACTGACCTGTCTGCAGAGGCTCAGGCCTTTCGATGTGAGTGTAGAGATGTTTTTGCAGGGCTGACGTCCTTAACCCCAGTGACCACTGGGGGTCTGGGCTGAGTGGGACACCAGCAGGCTGTCTCAGGGAGGCTTCCTTGCTCAGCACAGCTGGGGAGGCTGTACCATTTACCTGTGACTTAACTGGAAGGAAGAACCAAATCCTGCATTGCAGTTATTTGGCGAGTATTACCAAAGGTAACATCTTAATACATAAAAATTTTTATCATAATGGATTGTAATGAAATTTTAGAAAATGATTTACTTTTCACTGTGAAAACCTTTAGGTGGTGGTGTTTGAGGTCCATGCCGTGTTCAATGGCTGGGAGCTATTATCATTATTAAGTGTGGTTATGATGTAGAGTGCCCCTCATTTCAGGCCCACATCTTTGAATGACAGAGGAATCGTGGCATTTATCATACAGATATTAATAGTATATATAATTTAAAAATACAGTGAATATATAATTAGGCTATTAAAAAGAAAGAACCAAATGAGCAAAATAGAACCGGAGACATGGAAATAAAGAACAAACTGACAGTGACCAGGGGGGAGGGGGGAAGTGGGTAACGGGGAGAAGAAGGGGAAGCGTCTAGTCAAGGAACCTGTGTGAAGGACCCATGGACATAGACACGGGGTGGGGATTGGCTGTGGGGGCTGGGGGTGGGGAGAGCTGAGCAGGGGAGAGCAACGGGGAGGAAATTGGGACAACTGTAATTGAACAACAACAAAAAAAAAAAACGTGAATGGGGGACTGTGATATATGAAAAGAATTTTGGATGGTAGAGTGTAGTGTTTCAAACAAAAAGCCAGCTGATTAGAAAGCACATATAGACAAGAAGCCAGATTTGCTCATTATTTATACACAGGCTTTGATATATAGACTTTCTCCTAGTCGGAACTGTGGCCTGCATCCCACCCTGTAGAAATCCCGACCATTCATCAGAACCAGCCGCAAGCACTGCCTCATGCATGACCCTTCCTCTGTGCTTCCCCGTCAGCCATGATCTCTTCATCCTTTACACTCCATGGTACTTGGTGCCTCTCTTGTGTCCTGGCATGTTCTTTGCATTGGATTACTTATAATGATTTCTGAATTTGTTTTTTCTCCACTGAACTTCAAACTCCCCAAGGGAAGAGGACTGCCCAAGCTTTGACTCCTTGGAAGAAATGCAAAGTGCCTTGTATAGAGGCAACGTCAAGAAAGATATTTCAATTTGGGATCGGTTCCTCAGTTCACTTTATTTTGTAACTGTGAATATCCATCATGCCCCAGTGACTTGTCCCAGAATGCTTCGATGAGAAAGCTGATACTGTTAGAAGGGCTTGCTCAGTAATAGGCCAGAGGGGAGGAGTAAGGATCTAGCAACCAGAGTTTCATGGTGAGAGAAGGGATCTGGAGACAAAGGAGCTCCTAGCTGTAGGTGAAGGGAGGAAGGCCAGCTACTCTGCAGGATGCTGGTGTGGCAGAATGCCCCAGGCACACAGAGATCCTGGGAGGCAGGGTGAGTATGGTGCTTGTCTGGGCATCTGTAGTGGGTTGAGAGTTGACAGGGAATTTTAGCAGCAAGTTGTAAGGTCCCAACCAAAGGGGCAGGGTTTAAGGATAGACTGGTCGGGAAAATAAGGCAGGCCCCCAATCTTGCAGGCACCCAGAACAAAGTGGAAGCTTAACTCCCAAGGAGCAAGGAATGGGCAGGCTTTGAGCTTGGGACACAAACAGGGAGAGCATGCCAGGTGCAAAACTGGCCTGCTGCTGAGCTGCTTAGCTCAGCATCACTGTCTTTTCCAGGCTCAAGACTGGTTGGCACCCAACCCAGCTTCAAAACGTAGGGGGCTACCCAGCCAGGATCCTGAGGGCTTGCAATAGTTGAGGGATGGGAAAAATAGAGACTTGGAGAAGTTCTTTCACAGCCTGTGGTAGATGGCAGTTTTATGAGGTCAACACATCTGGAAAATGTTTAGGGACCATCAGCATACGTAGATAAACCCTGCAAACCAACCAGTCATGGCTGACTTACATGCTGAAGCCCAAGTCACCACCATGCTGAGCTCTGGCAATGGAAGATTTGCAGTGTCCTATGTCTGACAGATATGGTATGCTTTTCAATAATAATCAGCAGAAAACTAGTATTAAAACCTAGTGCATGACTGACGTGGATGGCATCTGAAAAGGCCGTCTGGTGCAGAGGCTAGCTGTGGTAGGAATTTTTCTTTTTTCTTTGGAGGATCACTGACCTGTAAGGGAAGAAACAATGAAAGATCGTTAAGTAAACCACAAATCATAACACATACCAGGTTTTAACAAGTTTTGGATCTTCTTTCCTATTTTCCTCTTTAACAACATAATATTTATTAGATTGCTTTTCATTGTCACATGTAAATACAGAGCTTTAAAAAGATAGAAATAAATGGACCATAATTTCCTTTTAATATCTTTTAACAGTGCTAATAAAGGCACTTGTAAAGTTGGAAGTTTCAGACAGTACAGAAAAGTACAATGTGGTGAGAGAAAGTTTCTTGTGATTCTCAGGGAATTTTTTACACAGATATGAAGTCATGTACTTATTTATGGCTTATTATTTTTTAAGAAAAAGGGAATATTTACATATATACTACATGTATTACAATCCTGTACTTTTAAAAACCTAATCCAACCAAGAAATGTTTCCCTGTGAGCATGTACACATTTACCTGATTCCTCTGAGGAGTGCATAGTATTACATAGTATGAATTTGTCATAACTTACCCAGTTCTCTAATGATAGACATTTTAGTTCCAGTATTTTTCTGTTCCAAGTTATGCTTCAGTGACTGTTAACATGCTGATTCTCAAAACCACTGTTTCTGAAGGTCAAGACCTGTATAACCCTGGGGTTGCCAGACCTTTTTCTGTAAAGAGCCGGGTAATAGCTGCAGCTTTGCAGCAGGCCTTCATGTTTCCATTCCACCTGTTCCTCTCTGACCTCTGCATTTGTGGTGCAATAGCGGCTGTAGTTGGGCAAACAGACTGTGGCCTGCCTGATGGCATGTTATACAGCCATGAGACAGAGTGAAGTACTGGTCCATGCTATACTGTGCATGAACCTCAAAAATGCCATGCTGAGCCCTGGCTGGTGTAGCTCAGTGGATTGAGCGCGGGCCTGTGAACCAAAGGATCGTGGTTCGATTTCCAGTCAGGGCACATGCCTGGGTTGCAGGCTAGTTCCTGGCAAGGGATGCACGAGAGGCAACCATACATTGATATTTCTCTCCCTCTCTCCTTCCCTTCCCCTCTAAAGATAAATAAATGTTTAAAAAATGCCATGCTGAGTGAGAGAAATCAGACGCAAAAGGTCACCTATTGTAGACTTCATTTATATGAAATGCCTAGAATAAGCAAATTCATAAAAATAGATTGATGGTTGCCAGGGGCTGGGGTGAGGGTGCATTGGGAAGTGATGGCTTAATGGATGCTGGGTTTTCTTGTGGGCAGATGAAAATGCTTGGAACTAGATAGAGGTGGCAGTTGCTCAACATGTGAGCGTACTCAAGACCACTGAATTGATCACTTTAAAACTGTTAATTTTGTGTTATGCAAATTTCACCTCAATAAAAGAAAAAGCATCCCTGGCTGGTGTGGCTCAGTGGACTGAGTACCGGCCTGTGAAGCAAAGTGTCACCGGTTTGATTCCCAGTCAGGGCACGTACCTGGGTTGTGGGCTGGGTCCCTGGTTGGGTGTGTGTCAGAGGCAACTGATGAATGTATGTCTCACACATTGATGTTTTTCTCCTTTTTTTTCCTCCCTCCATTCCCCTCTCTCTAAAAATAAATAAGTAAAACTTTTTTAAAATAATAAAAATTAAAAAAAGAAAGAAAAAGCAAGTCACACCTCATAGGAAAAGGTAGCCCATGGTCAGTATGTAAGTGAAGGAGCATGGCCATATTCCAACACATCGTATTGTACACTTTACATACAGTAAGAGAGGCAGGCCAGATTCATCACCATCTGGTAGGATCTGAAGAATAATTTTGGTAGTAATGTGAAGGCTGGATTAGACAGGAGCTCAGTGGCTGTAAGGATTAGACGGTGTAAGGACTTGGGGCAGGGAAGCCAGTGAGGAGGCCACTGCAGAAGTCCAGCGGTGTTTCTTCACTTTGGGGAGGCCAGGGAGCCCTCTGTGAAGCTGGTGAACCCTTCACCCCCCAAAAATGTGTTTGTGGGCATGGACATACATTTTGCCTGTAAAAATGCCAGTTCACAATGCCAGGTTGAGGGACCCTGTTCTGGTTGGAGAAGATGACAGTTTGGAGTCCCCAGAGAATGGCAGT
Organism: Anoura caudifer; assembly: GCA_004027475.1. Classification (NCBI taxonomy): domain Eukaryota; kingdom Metazoa; phylum Chordata; class Mammalia; order Chiroptera; family Phyllostomidae; genus Anoura; species Anoura caudifer. The sequence goes on from PVKU01008363.1 coordinate 15,014, forward strand.
GAGGGAGTAGGGAGTCCAGGGTTCTGAGAAGTTTCAAGTTCTGTAGAAAAGTCAGTAGGATGAAAACTAAAAATAAGCCTTGGACTTCTCGGTAGGTCCTTGATTCGCTGCAGCAGGAGCAGTGTCCCCAGAATAATGGTACCATAAGCCCCATCATAAAGGGCTGAGAGTGAGCGAGGCTTCAGGTTGTGGAGGCAGAATGGTAGGCTAATTTCTCAAGAGGGTCGGTGTTGAAGGAAAGAAGGAAGCTTTAAAGGCATGAGCTTCAGGGCTGGTTTTTAATGGGAAGGGAAAATTTTGAGCGTGTTCGAGAGCTGAAGAAGGAGCCATTTTATCCTTGAAGATACAAGAGAGAGCTGTGGGTGGAGCAAGGTCCAAAGAAGGAGGTGCATACTGGGATCCAGAAGGTAGGTGGCAGATTGTCCTTCAAGGAAGAGCAAGGACATGCGCACAGAGCTGATGGGTGCTTACAGGTAAGTTTAGAGGAGGAGGGGAGAACTTGGCAGTGTTTTTTCTTAAAGGACTTCCTTTTCTCTGTGAAGTAACTGACAAGAGCACCTGCTGAGAATGGGAAGGGAGGTGGCTGTGGGGTCAGGGCTGAGGGAATGTAGAGGTTTGGGGCCACAGCTGCAGGCCCGGATTTCTGAGGGTCCCTAGTGGCTGATGTTCGGTACATTGATGAGTTCCTAGGGTTCAGTCAGTCAATAAATGTGTGCTGAGTGTGTTCCATGTGCCATGGGGTTACCCATCTAAGAATACTTGATGAGACTGTGCTTTTCTAATTTTTCAATGAGAATGTTGTGGCAGAGAGTATGAGAAGTGTTTCTAATTCTTCATTTCTACAGCCCAACACTCTTATCCAGAGGGGCAGTTACAGCAGGGGCAGCAAGTTGATTCACTATAGTTCAAGTCCACTGTATGGTACTCGGACAGGTTAGTCATCAGACAGCAGGGCCACCTTGATACAACTGCTGAAAACTTAACCTAGACTAAAATAAAAGACAAATCCTAATTCACACACAGACAACTCTTAATTCATTCCTAGTTTTTGTGAATCTTCTGAGATGTAGTAGCTGGACCGCACATGTGTTGTTCTGTCTCTCCCTCCTTGCTTTGTTTGTTTTAGCAAAACCAGGTTATGTAAGAGCAAGAGAGAGGACTTTGAGCTCAGGAAACACAGTCCTCTCCGTGGGGCTGAGTCGTTCTTGCAGTTTGCAGTGGGTTCTGCAGCCACTGCCGGTCAGTGACCCAGTGACCAGCTCTGGTAACAAGGGTTTCCAGTGCCCAGTGCGAGCAGCCCTCAGCATTCTTGGAGAGAACATTTTTTCAAAATTGAAGTATAATTGTCATATAATATCCTGTTAGTTTCAGGTGTTCATCATAGTGATTCAGTATTTATATACATCGTGAAATGATCACCAGATGCTGAATATCTACTCCCTATTTGTTGATCTTGCTGCTAAAAATCAAGTTCCTCATTCATTTTATGAATGATCCCAGCTGATGCCACATATTTGTGGAATCCATAGTGTACTCCCCTTGTTTAAAAAGGTGATTGATTATTAACAGGCTTTTGTAAGGTAAGTTAGAGACTGTTAATATGCAATTAAGACAATTCTCAATTAAAATATTTTCCCATTTTTCAGAAAACTGGGTAAAGCGTGGTAGAAGGGCAAACATTGAGGAGGAACTAGTTTCTTGTATTTTATTTCTTGCATTTATTGGTCTTTTCTGGGTCAGGTCTAGAACCATCTCCTAATGGGGATCTATCCTGTATTTTTGTTTAGTGCCTCATTTTTCTTTAGAATAATATTTGTAGGATTGACTCAATGCTTAGAACTCTCTGGAAAAGTTTTTTGCTGCTTAGTGGAGGAATGGTCAATGTAATCAATCATGATGTAAAAACTATTTTTTTTTCAAAATAAAGATTTTTAAAATGTAAAGTTTCTCTCTGGGGGGAAAAAGAATACAGTAAGATTGCGGTTTTAGATTCTGTGGCCATAAGCTAATAAATCTTGATTTAGTATAAAAAATGCAAAGAACCATGCTAGCTGTCATAGGAGGTTAAAAAGAATGTACAATTCACTTCATTTCCTTCAAGAGGCCCTACTGTAGCGAGGAATTTGGGCTTAGATTCAGTGTTACTACCCGAAAACTAATCTTCAGTCAGCACTGTGCTGAGTACCCGCTGTAGGCCTGGCAAGGTGGTTGGCAATGTGCATGTTGGGAGAGAATTAGAAAACGGTTATCTGAACCTTCAAAAAGTCTGTGCTACAGTCAGAGAGGGAAGACTTCTACACACAAAACAACAGCAAATAATACGGGACTGTGTGATGGAGCACTAAGTCACACTGGCCGGGAAGTTAAGAGAGTATTTAGGATAGAAAGCAAGGTCTTATTTGGAGTGAAAGGCAGGTACCTACATACCCATGTTATCTCGGGCAGCGGTTCTCACCTTTGGCTGCCTATCAGAACCACCTGGGGAATTTTTAAATCCCACTGTCCAGTCTGCATCCAGTACCAACAAGAGGAAGATGCTGTCACCCACCCAGAAGCTCTGTGAACCCCATTGTTTTGGGCTTTTGTGGAGGTTCCGTTACCCAAAAAGATTGGTCAAATCATTGCTGTTGGCGACTGAAACCCAATCACCTTCAGCCCCTTTTCTCTCTCCACATTCCAGGAGCGGGACTGAGGGACTGAATGCTTCATTCCCCTCTAATCACATCGTTCCTTCTGTGACCGGTTCCCATCCCGAAGCTGTGGGGATGGGGGCACACTAAGAGTCACCTCCTTAGCATAAACTCAGGTATGGCTGAAAGAGGCTTGTTACGAATAACAAAAGATACTCCTATCACTAAGGGAAGGCCCAGGATTTTAGGAACTCTGTGCCAGAAACCAGGGACATAGACCAATGTATTTTTTTTTATACTACAACTAACTCAGTCGGAATTTATGGGACTAGGAACCAGTCATCTGTATTTTTTTAAGCTCCCCCAGATGCTTCCAGTGTGTGCAGCCAAATTTCAAAAACATTGTTCTCAGGCAGTCCTTTAAATGCTTAGTACAAAAGGGGGGGAAAAAAGGCCTTAGCCCTGCTGAGTAAACCAGAATCTCTGAGTGTGCGGTATGCGGCCCATGGGTGGGGTTACTTAGAAGAGCCCTGGGTGCTGCTAATGTGCACCCAGGCTGGGAAGCAGGCATGAGGCACTGGAGGGGCCTTCTCGTCATCGGGGTTCCAGAGATGCCTGGACTCTGGGAGCTAGAGCTCAAGGGAAATGACTGCCTGGAGTTGTTCACTTGGGGGTCACTGTCAAGTTGTGGTCAATCTAGGAGAGTCATTATTGTTACAAACAAGAGGGGCCCAGGACAAAGACTTGGAAAAACCTCAAAGGACGATAAGGCCGGCACAAAAGTTAGAGATGTAAGACTCCAAAAATAATTTAGTATGCTTCCATAGGATTCATGGAGCAGAATTTTCAAAGGTGAGATAGGCATTCTGTTTGAAAAGCTGTGGAGAAGATATGTCGAGCATTCAAGAAGAAAAGCCATTGCTTTGTGAAAGTTGTATGTTAAGGTGATGGATTGGGGACCAGTTTCGAGAGAGTGCATAGGTGCGTGGGGGCCAGGTTCTAGAACGTATCTGAAGAGGCCACAGATGCCACAGTAGACCCCAGGTGCCAGGAGCCTGCTTGTGACAGGAACGTGCAACCAGGACAGGAGAGAACTTGGGAGAGCATCAAGGTCACGTGAAGAATCTTGAGGGTTTTTTTTTTTTTTTTTTTTAAATAAGGTTAAGACACAAGAGGAGGAACCCAGAGCGAGGTGAGTGTTTCAAGGAAGGAGAGGTACCTGGAGACAGGGAATGAAGCCTGAAGACGCTAGAAGAAGAGGCTGTTCACCAACCTTGCCACAAGTCTGTGGAGACCTACTGTCCTTCCTCACTTCGGGAAGGGGTGGGATGCAGAATTCAGGCTTCAGGGATCAAACCAAAACAAGCACCAAAGCTGTGTTTTATTATAGGGGAAGATCTAGAAAGACATGAACAGTTTTGTACGTAACTGGGTCTTAGGGTTGACCCAGGTTAGAGCTGTCTGGCCCCGTGACCCCTGGGCAGCAGCTGTAGTTCTGATTGAGCACTTCAGGAGCACAAACAGGGTGCTCACTGTGTAAACTCAGCTCGGGCAGGTCCCCTACCCCAAACTGGTTACTGGACCGGAGCTTGTACTGAACTGTTTGTTAGCAGTGCCCATTGAGCCAACTACACAAATTGAGGTTAAGAATTCAGACTTTTATATAGCATTTTGGTGTTGCCATGACATCCATGTGCACTATTAGTTGCATTTTGTGGATTTTTTAAATTTCATTTTTCTAGTAAATCAATTTTACTGTATTTTACAAAAGCATTGGCCTTTTTTAAAGGAAGCATTGGAAATTTTAAAGGAAGGAAGGAAGGGAGGGAGGGAGGGAGAGGAGAGGGACACATTCATGTCTGTTCCACCACCTTCACACAGGTGCTCTTGACCTCAGGATTCTTTGTCTTCATCTGTTCATTCAGCAAATGTTCCACGGATGGATGGGGTGCTGGGGTTGTTTGAAACACTGGAAACTCAGTGGTGGCTTCTTTAGGCCTGAGAATGCCCTGGCCAAGGCATATAAGAACAGAAATTCCTGTGTGATACCTGGGAAGCCCCTTCCTGGGCACTTGGATGGAGCTGACTTCCAGATCTCTGGAGGCAGTCTCCCTTGGGACTGTGGCAGCTCCCCCTGCCCCGCCCTCGGCCTCTCAGTTCACACCCAGTTACCCTGCACAGTGCCAACTTTTGTATAGTGACACTGCAGGGGCTGCCCTGCCATTCTGTGTCTCACTCAGGAAGGTCCACTTAGCACCAGTTTGCCTTGAGCAAGGAATTTCTTCTTGAGACAGGTGGGGTGAGTTCTGTTCCTCACTGTCCCTCCTCCTGGCCTCTCCCTTCCCGTTATATGTTGCTGGCTTAGCTCCGCTCCTGTTACTTCTCTGTTACACTTTTGCAGTCTCCTCCCTGATCTGGTTGTCTCTGGTGCAGACTGTGAGCTTCCAGTGTCTGCCACCGTCACTCTTGTATCTCCAGTGCTCAGTCCAGTGTCTGACAGAGTTGGTGTCCCTTGCTTAGGTGTTGTTAGGCACTCTTTGTCTCATTGCCATTGTTCTCCTCAAGCAAACACCCAATTATGTCCTGAAACTCTTTCATTGTCTCTCCATCTGAGTATACCCTTTCTCTGCTTCCTCTATCCCTTTATGGTTCAGCAGTTCTCAACCTATTTTTTGTCATCTATGAGGACTCCAAAGACAAATCCAATTTCTATGCAGAGAGTACTCTGTGAACAAACATATTTTGACAAAAGTTCTCAAAATGCTACAGGGAAGTGGAACGACAAGATCACCCCCAGTGGCCCCTCTTATGGCTGTATCACTTACAGAGATCGGGCCACGGGGAGACCGGGTGGGTGTCGGGTCATGCAAGTAAGTGTGCTGTGTTGGGTTAACTACACCCTGCTTTATCTAAAACAATGTGCAAATTTTAGTACTGCGATTAGTTACAAACCACTTTTATTTTAAGAGTTTTATTTTGAGCTAATTTTAGATTTGTAGAAAAGTTGAAAAATAATACAGAGAATTTCCTTATATCTCTTGTTCTACTTTCCCTAATATGAACATTTTACTACTATGTTCCTTGGACCATGTATTTGTGACATTTTACTACTCTGTTCTTTGGATGATGTATTTGTGTAGTTTTTTAACCCTCTTGCAACTCAAGTTGACTGAATGCTCAGTTGTTACTATTAGGACTTATTTAGGTTTTCTTGTATAATGACAAAGACATTTTAACTTTTAGACTCCTGGGTTACATTGTCTTGTGTTCTTCTCTGGTTGCTCTATACCACTCTTAACGGGCTCTAACATTTTTAGATCATTCACCACATTAGTGACAATTATGACCTGCTCTCTAGAATATTCTTTTACAATGATATTTATAAAATGTGTACTACTGTTCTCTATATATGTGACTCCTTAAACTAGAAATTAGAAAAGGTTGAGATGTTTCAAAATACAACATATTCATAGAAGTTTTAGTTTTTCTTTCCACATTCCAGTGAATCATCTTGCACACCCCAGTTTATAGAGTATTGGCTTAAATTACCATCTTGGTTTAAATGTCTTCCTTCTTTCCCAACAGAAATGGCGCCTAGTAAGGAAATGATGCTGTTTTGTGTATTGTTTTAGCATTGATTATCCTGGACTATGTAACATAGGAATTTTCCGATGTGCAATTTGGAAACAGCTGAACTACTTCTGAGAATCTCACAAACCGAGTTGACTTGAAAACTTTGTGATGAATAAGGTAAAACTATTTCTCCTAAAGCAAAGCTACAGATTAAGCTTCTCTTAGAGTTAAGAGAACATTAATCTTATAACCAGGGATTTTAGTGTCTTTATACTGGAACAGATGCTTTTTTCGGGTCTAGAAATAACATGAAAAATAAGACAGTTTGCAAGGTGCCTGGGAAAGTTCTAAGTAGCTCCCAAGTGGGGAGGCTTTTGTCCTGGGGGAAGAGGCCTGACTTCACGGGTTAATCACAGGGACATGGGCAACATCATTCACTGCTGGTCCAGGTCAGAGAGAAAAGTTCACATCTGGGTGTGACTGACCACCAAGCCCTTTCTTGTGGTCCTTTCAGAGGTGATAGATTGTTCAGCATCCCAAGAGCATAAACCTCTAGTGTAGATTTATTGGAGGAAAATGCTCCCTGTCTATATGATAGAATTATGTATTTATTTTCTTAGAAACACAGGTAGGTAACAATTAAGGACTTGTGGTAGTTATTTGAGCAAATATGCTAGATAGTAATACTTGGTAAAGTGGTTAACTGTGCACATAATAGTATCTGGCATAAAGTTTGCTGATGATATGGTTGAGCAACTGAGGTTAGATTTGTACTGGGAGGTTGGAATATAGTATTGCAGCACCAGGCTGCATGATCATGTGGTAGTTACACAGTTTTCACTTTGCTACTATTTGTTAAAGTGTACATATAAGTTTTTTTTCTCTTTGCATTTACATTCCATGATAAAAATGTTTTTAAACATTTTAGGGGGAAAAAATGTAATGGAGTGAATACCATACATGGACTTTGTTTTCTTTAGAGGTTTCTGGGTAATATGCTTAAATTTCCTTTGTCAAGTTGAAGCATAAACATTAGAGTGTTTGCTTGTCAACACATGGAATTTGAGAATTAATTTTTATTTAGAAAACTCTTTCCAATTTTGAACATTTAGGGAACAAGGTTTCCAAGTGTATCTTGCTAACAGCCAAGAACAGCTGCATTTATGCCTAGTTTTTCAGATGGTTTCTCCATGACACCTGGGAAAACAGCTTCAGCAACTAAGCATGCCGTGACTGCACGGCACGTGACAACATTCCGTGACATGTGGGGGCCAGCCTCCCTGCAGCGGGCCACTGTGCCTATTTGTACAAAATATTTATTTGCCTTACACCAGAATTTTAAATGGACATGTATCAGCTAAATGGTAAGGATGGAAACTTCAATTTAGCAAAAAGTATGAAATCCATTACTTAATTTTTGTCTATACAAGCTTAAATTAGAGAATAAAAAGATGATTTATTTTCAGCACATTTAATCTGGGGATGCATGTTAACAAATCAATCATAAACAGTAGTGGCTTACCTGGCAGTGCTGTTGTAACCATCATGAGTAAGAAATAAGATAGCAGTTCAGAACCTGTGCCTTTTATGCAAGCCGGAAACAGTTGGGTGTGTTTGGGTGGGAGTGGGGGGCGAGCAGACCTGCAGGCCGCCACTTTGGTCTGTTCTCTGCCAAAGTGGTTTTTGGATTTCTTTCACTCAAGTTTCATCTCTCCCTCCTCCAACCCCAGTCCTTTCATATTTACGATTCATAGGAAAAGATCAATCTTTTAAAACTCAGCTAGTTAATTAGAGGTGATCATGGGATAGTTTCATTATAGATGTTCAGATGATTAAATGTGGCAAAAGAGATTTCTTCTACTCTTGGTCAGAGTCTTTTAGCTTTCAATAATAAAAAACATTCACTAGGGAGACGCCATAGACCTGATCTTCCCCCCACCCAGTGCTTCCAATTAGGGATCTATTATCTCATTCCAGATAATTGGAAAAGGATATTCAAAGTACTACTTCATGTAAATATGGTTTCTGCCTGCATTCTCTTACTGGGAGTTCAGAACACATCTGGAGTGAGGGCGGCCCCAGGGACACTGAAGCACGCTGTTTGGGTTGGCACAGTGACATTATCGTATATGCCAATTTGTAATGGCTTTTGGAAACAGGCAGTTTTAAACTCTCCCTGAACTATTCCCCTGAGAAATTATTCAATTAAGTACAACTAAAATTAATGTTGAGCATTTTTTGTTTAAATAAAATAGGCAGCTAAAAGGAAAATCTGCAGCTCATACTTAGGCTAATTTTAGTCTAAAATCAAGCTCCCGAGAAACAATGGATGGTCCTGGGATCAGTTTCCAGATGAGACCTGGTTGCCAGGCCAGCCTGGCCCTTTCACACACACCCTGGGCACAGCTCTATGGCTGCCCGGCCGATTCTGCCGCCTTGGTCGTTGTCCGGTTGCCGCCCCTTCCAGCACCATGTGAAGAGTCACTGGGGAAGGGAAGGCTGGAAGGCCTCCTTGCTCTGTCTTCTAAGTCAACGCTTCTCAAACTTGAATGGGCAGAAGTGTCACTGGGATCTTGTTAAAATGCAGGTTTTGATTCATTAGTTCTGAGGTCTGCATGCCTAACAAGTCCCCAGGGGGTGCCCCTGCTGCTGGCCTGGGACCGCACTTGGAGGAGTGAGGTTCTAAGCAGCGGTGCGAGGGGTGGGGTGGGAAGGGGGGTGGGGGGGTAGGGTACATGGGCTTAACTTTGATTTCCATTTTGTGGCGTGGCTGAGTGCATTCAGGTAGATATGACTCTTACTTGTCTTCCTGGTTTATCCTTAAGAATTTCTCAGAATCCTCCATTCTCCTGGACCTACACAGAGCGCTCCCTCCCTGCTGTTTTGCAAAATAGGACACATTTCCAAGTGATTAGTCACAGGAGATAATAGTTTTAATTCTTTCATCTCGTGTCTTCCTTAAATCCAGTTACATTGTCTGCCTTGTTTTCTCTGATCCATCTTTTTTGTGGCCACATTGTTAAAGGGGAAAAAAAAGTTAAACTGATGCTCTTTAGTCTATGTTCCCAAACACAGAGGCCAGAGCCCTGGAGAGTGAATGAGGATGTGTGACTAAGTGTGGCTTTGTGGTTTTTAACCAAGCCTCGTTACTTCCAAGGTGCAGCCTCTCAGCTCTGAGGTCCAGGACTTTGATGTTCAGCTTTTTCAAGGGTGGTCTGATTGGGACGTGGCGAAGGTCCACACTAGTGAAGTCTCTGGAAAGTCTGGTTCCTAACTGAGGGTAGTTCTTTATCTACATGGGAGATGATGTTCCACAAGCAGACTACAGTACTTAGCTCTGGCATTCCCTTTCCTTGTACTGAATACTCACGTATAGTCAGAGAACGAGTGGAGAGATGAAGACGGACACTTTTAAATTGACATTTCTTAGATAAATGGTAAGGATAGGAACTTCAATTTAGCAAAAAGTGTAAAATTTATTAATTTTTGTTTATACATGCTTTTTCATTTTTAATATATTTTATTGATTATGCTATTACAGTTGTCCCATTTTTTTCCTCCCTTTTATTCCCCTCCACCCTGTACCCCTCCCACCATCATTCCCCCACCTTAGTTCCTACCCATGGGTCGTACATATAAGTTCTTTGGCTTCTCCATATCCTATACTATTCCTAACCTTCCCCTATTTTTTACCTACCATTTGTGCTTCTTATTCCCTGTCCCTTTTTCCCATTCTCCCCACTTCCCCTCCCCATTAATAGCCCTCCATGTGATCTCCATTTCTGTGAATCTGTTCCCGTTCTATTGTTTGCTTAGTTTACTTTTGTTTTTTGTTTTTTTTTCTGATTCAGTTGTTGATAGTTGTGAGTTTGTTGTCATTTTACTGTTTGTATTTTTTATCTTCTTTTTCTTAGATAGGTTCCTTTAACATTTCACATAATAAGGGCTTGATGATGATGAACTCCTTTAACTTGACCTTATCTGGGAAGCACTTCATGTAACCTTCCATTTTAAATGATAATTTTGCTGGATAGAGTAATCCCAGATGTAGGTCCTTGCCTTTCATGATTTTGAATACTTCCTCCCAGCCGGTTCTTGCCTGCAAGGTTTCTTTTGACAAATCAGCTGATAGTCTTATGGGAACTCCTTTGTAGTAAATGTGTCCTTTTCTCTTGCTGCTTTTAAGATTATCTCTTTATCTTTGATCTTGAGTAGTGATCTTGAGTAGATCTTGAGTAGTAGACACACTTAATGATGTGCCTTGGTGTATCCTTCCTTCAGCCCAACTTCTTTGGGACTCTCTGAGCTTTCTGGACTTCCTGGAAGTCTATTTCCTTTGCCAGATTAGGGAATTTCTCCTTCATTATATTTTCAAATAAGTGTTCAATTTCTTGTTCTTCCTCTTCTCCTTCTGGCACCCCTAGGATTCAGATGTTGGAACGTTTAAAGTTGTCCCAGAGGTTCCTTAAGCCTCTCCTCATTCTTTTGAATTCTTGTTTCTTCTTTCTGTTCTGGTTGAATGTTTATTTCTTCCTTCTGGTCTGAAACATTGATTTGAGTCCCAGTTTCCTTCCTGTCACTGTTGGTTCTGTGTACATTTTCCTTTATTTCACTTTTCATAGCCTTTTCCATTTTGTGACCATTCTCAACCAATTCTGTGAGCTTCCTGATTACCAGTGTTTGGAAGTTTGCATCCGATAGGTTGGCTATCTCTTCATCGCTTAGTTGTATTTTTTCTGGAGCTTTGATCTGTTCTTTCATTTGGGCCATATTTCTTTGTCTCAGCGTGCCTGTTATGCAGTAAGGGGCGGAGCCTTAGGTGATCGCCAGGGCAGGGGCAACCCATGTGGCTGTGTTGCGACCCCATATGTTGGGGAGGGGTCAAAGAGGGAACAATGCCACTTGCTTGGCTTTCTGCTGGCTTTCAGTCATTTTCTCCTCTACCCACAAGTAGACTGGGCCCTTCTGGTGCTGATTCCTGGGTGGGTGGGTTTGTGAACATTCTAACATCCTGTGGGTCTCTCCAACGAACTCTCATGTGAGGCTGGGAGTTTCTCCTGCCACCTCAATTGCCACAGGTTTTTTCAGTCAGAGGTTCTGAGGCTTTATTTCTCTGCACAGGAACCCTGGGTTGCATGGTCTGTCTCAATCCCCAGTTGTTCCTCCTGGTTTATCCACACATAAATGTGGGACCACCCGCTCTGCCAGCTGCCACCTCGCCCATCCTGGTTCTCCAGCCACTGCCTTGCCACGTGTCCTCTCTACCCCGGCTGCCCATCTCCATCTCTCCTACCAGTTTGGATGACTGCTTCTTCATTAACTCCTTGGTTGTTGGACTTCCATACAGTTTGATTTTCTGGCAGTTCTGGTTATTTTTTTTAAATCTGTTGCCATCCTTCTTTGGGTTGTGTGAGGAGGCAAAGTGTATCTACCTACGCCTCCATCTTGGCTGGAAGTTGATACATGCTTAAGTTAGGGAATAAAAAGATGATTTCTTATCAGTTGATTTAATTGGGGGAATGTGAGTTAACAAATCAGGCATAAACAGTGGTGGCTTACCTGGCAGTGTGTTGTAACCGTCCTGAGTAAGAAATGAAAGAGAGGTTCGGGATCTGTGCCGCTGGTGCAACCCTGGCGTGGCCCCTGCTTCCGCTCCTCAGACATTCCCACTCGACGGAGGCGAGAGTGCTCCTGCCTCACACCAGCTGAGCGTCCACTAGAAATCCCCAAACTTCCCCTTTTCACTCCATTCTTTGTTTTTTTCTATCTCAATAATTTTGTTTGTAAAATACAGTTCTGATCACATCGCTTGCTTGCTGAAAACCTTCAGCAGTTCTTCACGGCCCAAGCAGTGTTTCCAAGGCCTTCTGAATTTTTGTCATATTCACCTGTAGTGTTTTTCATTTAAAGTTCTTCTTTGGACTTAATTTTTTAAATTAATTTTTATTTTTGTCTAAATAATACTACTACATACTTCGAAAAATCAGAGAAAATTGGAAGGCTTAGAAGAAGCTGGGTCCCTCCTCATCAGCCCTCCCCTCGTTGAGGTCCTCCCCCCAGGAAGTACTGCTCCCATTTTTTAGTGGGGTTTTTGGCCCCATCTATAGTACAGTATTTATGTTTCAAAATAATGTGTTGCTCTGTCTTAATGTTTTCACTCTTATGAGTCTGTGGAGTTCCTCTGAAGTAGGGTGTCCATAACCTGCAGTAATTCCATGTGTGCACACTCCCCCTGCCCCTATGCTAACACATTCTAGTTAAATTAGCATTTACGGGATTATGACTCTATGAGTGTTGCTCATGCCTGAGCCACAGTGTGTCCTATAATCAGATGTTATTCATAACACCATTTTCCCTTTGAAGTCAGTAATTGCCTCTTTTTTATTTTTTAATTTGCTTAGTTGTCTTTATTGATATTTTGTTTTAATCACACCTCCCTTCAAAAGAAACCCTCTGACAGAATTGTAAAATTCTTTTCAATATAGGCAGACACTGTTGGTAGCTGTCCTAGTCCATTCTGGCTGCTATAATAAAATAGCAGACTGGGAGGCTTATAAATAACTGACACTTATTTCTCCTGGTTCTGGAGGCTGGAAGTCTGAGTTCAGGTGCCAGCAGGCCAGGTGAGGGCTCTCCTCCAGTTTGCAGACTTCTCCTTGTGTCCTCGTGTGGCAGAAGGGGCTAGGGAGCTCCGTGGGGTCCCCTTTATAAGACGTTAATCCCATCTGTGAGGGCTCCACTACTACTGTCACCATGGGGGTTAGGACTTCATCTGATGAATGAACTGGGGGGAGGGGGTGGGGCACAGTTCCGGCCAGAGCAGTGGTCTGTTTCATCGAGTGATTGGAGTCTCTTATCTCCCTGGTCCAATCTGGACTGACTGACGCAGCCTCCTGCCTCACCGTGGGAGGGATGCCCCTGGGCTGCTGCTCTGCAAGGCCGTGTGCTGTGTCTCTCTTTGATGTGTAGTCCCGTTTTCTGGGTCTCAGGTCTTCCTCTTTCTTCCCTCTCTCCTTTTTGGTGCAACACATTCTCCAGGAACTTCCAAAACAAAGGGTGGATGGGAAGTAAGATATGTGAAGACCTTACTCATTTGACAATACTTTATTCTCCCGTCACATCTGATTGAAGGAGTGAGTGACTGCCTCTGGGTTGGAAGCAATTCTCAGAACTTTGAAGGCATCCCTTCCTTTGTGAGCTTTCCGACTTTCGGGGTTGTCTTTGGAAGCTCTGCCATTCTGGCTCCCATTGTGCGTGAGCTACTTTTTCTTCCCTGTCTCTGAAAGCTGTTAAAGTCTTTTCATCTCTAGCATTCTGAAATTTCACAATGATATGGGTGTGACTTTTTTCACTCATTGTTCTGAACACGTCTTACTCACTTTGCATCAGAGCACACATGTTCTTAAATTTTGGGAAACTTCCTTGTATTATTTTGTTAATTTCCTCCACATGATTTTTCTCTTTTCTCTCTCTCTCTCTCTCTCTCTCTCTCTCTCTGTAGTTCCTATTGTCAGTGGTGGGCCCAAGAATTGATCCTCCATTTAATTAAAAATTTTTTCTCTTATTTTTTGTTGCTTCATCTTAGTTTCTTAAATGATGTCCTTAACTCTGTCTTCCTTCTCATTCTTTCCTTCCTTCTCCCTCCTTCACTGTCCTACCTTTCAAAAACTTTTTTTTTATTATGAAGTCATTACAGATTCACAGGTGGTTATGAAAGTAGGACAGTGGTCCCATAGATCTTTTACTCCATTGCTCCCAATGGTTACTTCTGTCATTATTATAGCATAGTAGCAAAGCCAAGAATTTGACGTTGGAAAAGTGTATGTGTATAGTTCTGTGTCATCTCATTGCATGTGTAGATTCATGTAACCATTATCACAGTCAAGGCTCAACTGTAATATTATTGCTATCCTAATTTCTAAGAACTCTTTCTTGTTCTCTGAAAGTTCCTTTTACCCTTTGGTTATAATTTTGTGGATACATTGTCGTCTTTGATCTCCATCTGTGTGTGTGTGTGTGTGTGTGTGTGTGTGTGTGTGTGTGTGTGTGTTTGGCTCAAACAAGAAAGGGGTTTGTTTTGGAACCTGTTTTCAAATGTCTGTTGATTCTAAATGCTCATATTTTAAAGCAAGGCACCAAAAGTTGATTGGAAGGACTTTGTGTTGGCTGAAGTTTAATTGGTGGGCCTCACTTTAGGGAAGTAGAGAAGGGACCAACCAAAATGTCAGAATATATATATCTTTTCAGTTGGGCTACTCTTTTTCTGGGAGATAACCTTCCAGTCTCCTCTGAAAGGGCATCTGCCCCTAGAGTGCTGGATTCGGACTGGGGAAAGAGGTTAGGGAGGATGGTAGTGCGCTGGATCTCATGTGTTTTAGTGGGCACACTTTTATTTAGTACTCCTTTTTGTTTCACCATGCCCACTTCCTCAGCGGTGCCCAGCATCCCAGACCCAGAGCTCCCCACAGTCACAGCAGCAGGAGGAGGGAAAAACACTAGCACACCCAGCCCCGGAGGGACCCTTTCCTCTTGCTTTGTCCCTCCAGCGCCCTCTCCTGGTAAGGTGTAACATCATGCTCACTGCAAAGGAGAGAGGCTTGTATAGTTCAGCCCTTAGTGGCAGAGTTGGTAATGAAAGGTGAATTTGGAGACTAGATGGAATAGATTGATAACTGGCATAACAACATAAAATATAATGCAAAGTATCAGTCTGTTGATACAGCTTATAAAATTGGAACATTTTCAAGTCAGCAGTTCTTTAATTAATGGAACCCCTGTCCATCATTTTTAGTTATACTATGCTTCTTATAGTACTTTGCATTTGGATATTTTTTCTATCCTGGGAGTGTTTAAAAATACTCAGAGAACATATATGATGACCCATGGACACAGACAACAGTGTGGTGATGGCCTGAGGGGAGGGGAATCTATGCTAGCGTAAATAGTAAAAAGCAAAGAAAAAAATACATATAAAGTTAAACACTAGGATTAGTTTATAGGATTATAAACTTTTCATGTAAAAGTTTATATGAAATCAGAAAGTCAAAGATGCATGGGTGGACTGTGGTTCTAAGACACTGACAGTAATCACTGACCTTTGGAGAATGTTGCATGGCCTCCTTCCTCTACACCCCCTTTTTAGAATGGAGAAACACACCTAAAATATGTCCAGAATATGAAAACTAGTTGGGAAAAAGGTAGGTAACTTTGCTGCTAAAGAGGACTGTTCTCTTCTTGAGTGGAGAAATGTTTTTCAAGTTTTGTTTTGTTTTTTTAATGTGGACCTGGTTAATCTCTACTTTCTGACTGATGGATGTCATGGTACTCAGTCACTTAGAACCTACGTCTTAACCAACTATCTGAGCTTCATCAGAGATCTTCTGTAAGAAAGGGAAACATGGAGAAGTCAAGGCGATGCTCCTGTGGAATGGGAAAAATGCAGACTATGTTTAGTCTGGAGTTAGACATAGACCCGAAATTTGAGACCCAAGAGGCATGAGCTACTGAGGAAAGCTTTTGAATTGAAATCCAGAGAAGCGTCTTCTTGGGTGTTACTCCTTGCTCATGAGGTAACTTGGACAAGTTACATAATCTGTGTGGGCTTGTTTTGATGACTGTAAAATACTATAACAGTTTCCCTATCTATTTCTCAAGATTGTGAGGAATATCAGATGAGATAATAAATTATTACACTGCATTAAAATTGTGTTACCGTCCATCATAAGTATATTTAAAATTCTTCATCTATACGAAATTCAATTGAAACAGGGAGAGTAAGCCCCAACTTAGAAATAACAATATTTTATGAGTTTCATTAAAAGCCAGTCTGCTCTGTTGTGGTCTCAGAGGAAGAACCCAGAAATAACGTTTAAGCTTTACTAATGTTCTCATTGGATGTATGCATGTTGTCCTAATTATGTTAGAAGAAGTTGGACATGCGCTAAATATTTAGTATCATGAATATTCTCCAAATAGTCAGTAGCAGACCAGTTATGGAAAAGCAAGGCTGTGTATTTTTGGGTCCCAGAAGAAAGGAAATAATACTCAGAGGGATATGTCCTGTTGGATTTGAGATGTGTGTGATTTTTTCAGGGGAACCAGAGATCTAATAGTTTGGGTCCCTATAATCATTTGTGAGAGGGAAAAAATGTTAGCATATGACTTTGACTTAGCTGGAAGTTATATTCTTGACCACAGCCATGGCACTGGATAATCATGATAATGACCAACAAGATACAGCAAACGACAAGCAACAGCTGTATATTTTTATAACAATTACAAGTAAGATTATTTTTCAGTTTCATAGCATTTAAATAATTCTACTGACTGTACAAAAAAGGCTTGCTACTCCAAAGTATATACACGACACACAGAAACACCCAACTAGATCATAAATTTGGCTTAATAAACTAATATGTTCATTGTAATAAATTATAATTTGATATTTACTTAAGTTTGGAAGATATTTTATAGAGGAAGCTTGAATGATGTCATCTTTCAAACAAAGCAAAACAGAACAAACAAAGCAGTCTTCGAATGTTTGGTCTGGTATCTTCTTCTTTTTTCTTTCTGAATGTGATTAAAATAAAGCCTGTGGAATCAGGCAGACTGCAGTTTAGACCAACTTTGCCACTTACCAGCCATGGAACTGCAAATCACTTAACTTCTTTGAGCTTCACTTCTAGTAACACTTGCCTCACAGGGCCCTCGTAAGGATTAACAGAAATAGTATATTGCTCTCAGGAGCCTCTCAAGAATTTGTACATTCCCTTACTGTGCTCTCACCCTTGCATATAAATAGGGTTCCTAAGAAAATTGAAGAAATAGGTCCGCTGGCATTTCTTATGGAACCTAAGGATCGTATGGGTACCAGTTGGCCATATGTGTGAGTCTGTTTCTGGACTCTTCGCCCCGCTGGCTTTCGTCCACGCCACACTGTCCTGACTGCCTGGATTGCTGGAGCTTTGCAGGGAGCCTTGACATCAGCTGGTGTGACTTGACCAAGGCTGGGTCTTATTGTTTTTGTTTTCTAAAACATTGATTAGACATGATGAGAATAATAGACTTATTTGCCTGGTTTCTGACCTCAGGGAAAATGTTTAATGTGTCTTCTTTAAATCTTGGGCTGGCCAAAAAGTTCGTTTAGTTTTTTCCATACAGTGGCTCTAGTAGTGCTTGGTTGTCTTTAACTTCATTCAAACAATTTTATTAGATTGTATTGTGACAGCTGTTATATCAGCATGCATTTAAAAATGCTTTCTTACCAAAATTGGTGAATTTTTGTGCAGCCGTTTTAATATTGAAGATGGAAGAAAGTACGCAACATTTTTGGCATATTATGCTTTATTATTTCAAGAAAGATAAAAACACAATTGAAAAGCAAAAAAAAAAAAACAAGAAAAAAAGATTTGTGCAGTGTATGGAGAAGGTGCTATGACTGATCGAATGTGTCAAAAGCGGTTTGTGAAGTTTCTTGGTGCTGTTGACATTTTGGCCAAATAATTCTCTGCTGTGGGGCTGTCTTGTGCATTGGAAGATGTTTAGCAGCACCCTGACCTCTACCTGCTAGAAGCCAATAGCAGGAGATAGCCAACATGCTTAAAATATCCAAATCAATAAAGTTACTGATGAAAATGAAAAAATGTATCTTTTATTTTATGGAAAAACTAAATGACTTTTGGCCAACCCAATATGTTTGATGCAGAGTTTTGGTTTTTGTTTTTTTTTTTAATAATAAACTTTTTTCTTTAGAACAGTTTTAGATTTACAGAAAAATTGAGAAGATAGTACAACTGGATTCCCATATAACCCACATCTGGATTCCTGTTATTAACATTTACATTAGCATGATATATCAATATGTAATTATATACCAGGGTATATTGTTAACTAAAGCCCCTGGTTTATTCGAATTCCCTCAGGTTTTACCTAACATCCTTTCTCAGCTCCGGGATCTTATCCAGGACACCACGTGGCATTGCATTGCCAGGCCTCTGCAGGCTCCCCTTGGCTGTGGCAGTTTCTCAGACTTTTTGATGAGGTTGGCACTTCAAAGGAGGCTGCTCAGGTATTTTGTAGGATACTGCACAGCTAGACTTTGTCTGGTGTTTTTCTCATGGTGAGACTAGAGTTACAAGGTATTAGGAGGAACACCACAGAGGTGAAGTGTCATGGTAGCATATCAAGGGTACATACTGTCAACATGATATGTGAGTCATTGTTGACCTTGATCACCTGGCCAGAGTGCTGTTTGTCTTGCTTCTCCACTGCAAAGTTACTCTCCCCCTTCCCCATTTCCATACTTTACTTCTTGGAAAGAAGTCACTACATGTAGCCCACAGCCAGCTACACCCTCCTCTGTGTGAAGACCAGTATCTACATAAACTGTTTGGAATTCTGCATGGGAGACTTCTCTTCTTTCCCATTTGTGAACTTGCTCAATCATGTATAGATTTATGAAAATTTATTTTATACTTTTGGCTATAATTCAAAACTATTTTCTTGCTCAAATTCTTTCAGTTTTGGCTATCGAGAGCTCTTTTGGTTGGCTCCTGTGCTCCTTTGCACACCCCCACGGGTGTGTGGTGGGTGTTTTTTGTTTGTTTTTTAAAGCACTTTTTTATTTCTGGTACAACCAGATACTTCAGACTCATCTTATGGGGATTTTTTGGTTTGGGTTTTTTTTTTTCCAATTAGAGAATGGTATTAGAAACCAAGATCTGGGTGCTAAGAGGGTTCATTGCTGTTGGGGTTCTGCTTTTTTTTATTCTTTTCTCAGTTGAGAAAGCACAGAAATGTATGCTGCCTTTACTAAACTGAATACATGCACACATCCGTGTGTCACCGCCTTTATTTGTATTAGGTTAAACATGAATTCGTCCTGATGTCTCTCACTAACGCATCACTACATGGATCACTCTAGCCTCATCCCCTTGCTTATCTTTAAATTCCCACTCCGACAGTGAGAGTTCGGCTCTTACCACCACCATCTATTTCTGTAATTGTTCGGTTTCAGTACATGTGTGTCAGCAGTGTCTGAATGAACTCATCATACCCCTGTAGAAGCTGCGTCACCAGCCAGAGTGCAGTGCCGATGTACGTGCACTTCTTTGCCTTTAGTCTTGCAGACACCCATTTCCAGAGGAACTCAAGCCATCACCTTTCCTTTCCACCCCTTTCAGCGATGTTGTACAAATTGTAGAACATTTAGTTGTGCTTATCACAGCTTGCATTCTTTCCTGGAATCTGCAGACTCCCGAATGATTTTTTAAAAATTTATATTCATTAACGTTCACTCTGTGCTGTAAAATTTGACAAATGCGTAATGTCATATATCTGCCATTACAATATCGTACAAAATATTTTTACTGCGCCCAAATCCCCTATGCTTCACTTATTTATTCCTTTCCCCTTCCTTCCAAACTCCTGGCAACTGCTGATTATTATATTCTCTCTATAGGTTTGCCTTTTCCAGAATGTCATATAATTGGATTCATAGAGTATCTAACCTTTTTATGCATGCAGAGTGCTAAAAAATACATGTTGATTATCTATAAATCACTTCAGTCAGAGCTAAGCACATTATCACCAGGATTCCAGTCTTCTCAAATAATGGGAAGTATTTTCTTGTTGTTACCTTATTTAGCAAGAATTTTGATATGGCTTACATTTTTTAAAGTAAATTTTTTAGAAAGTCTAGAAAAACTGGTGAGATCTTTATTTATTGTACCTATCATAGGGCTGTTTAATGCCTGGGTTAAGATAACCCATAACATACGTTAAGCATAACGTATGTTATGCTTGTAGCATTGTGTCTACAAATTAGGGCTGATGGTATCTTCTCTGGGCTCTGGGTTTGTTTGTTTATGACTGTCTTTAAATTTTGTATTTTCCTACTGATGACAATATTTAAAAATCAAGAGAATATTGTGGGCCATCAGGATGACCACTGTATCATGTCTTGCCATGCAGTTCTTGCCCACATTTGTATTTGTGTGTGTGATTGTCATGGATCCCAGTGGTTCTTGGCTGATGAGAAAAAAAAGGTATACTTAGTATGTAATGACGTATTTGTTTCCACGAGAAGGCAAAGTCTGTCACTATGCACTGTTGGAATAAACCATAGCAGGGCAGCCCAAAGGACCTCTGTCTTAGTTGGGATCATATTCATGTTTCAAGCAGCCATTTAGTATTCACAAAGTAAACTTTATCTGTTAAGGTTAAATTACTGTTGTTAGAATTTTAGTTTTCTAGGTTTTATTTTTAATATGAATATTTATTCTTAGGAGTATAGAATAAAGAGCTGTAAGCATAAAGAATATGTATATAGTTTTATTTTATTAAATAATTTAAATAGAATAACTGAACACTGAAGAATGTGGACGATTTTTTCTAACTGTAACTAAGCATATACAACTCCAGATTGGAAACCAATGGCTTAGCACATAGTAAGTGTTTAGTAAATATTAGCAGTTGTTATGGTTTTATATATGAGTTTTCTGTAATACACTAGTCTAGTCTGGCTGTCTTCCCGTCCCCACACTTGGCATGCATTCACTTCTGCAGCTCAGACAGAGTGCCCTCCTCTTCCCCTTACCTCCCAAAGCAGCTCTTAGCACAGCCCACACCTACTGCCCAGTGGCCTGTCTAGGGAATGTGGTATATTCTGCACCCTATTTTTTATAGTGCTGCTCTCTGTAACAGCATTTTTTCTGGTGCTTTTTTTTCCCTCTTTCTTTGCTTCTATTTTTACTCCTCTTGTTCTCTATATACCACTGTTCTCTGAGATTCTACCTTTACCCATACCTCCCTTTGTTCATTTTATCTTCTTTAATTTGAAATTTTTAATTAATATGCAGCAAAATTGACTTTGTGTATATGGGTAGTACCGTGAATTTTAACACATACATAGTTGTGTGTAACTGATGCTGCAAACAGGACACAGAACAGCTCCATCACTCAAAAACTCCCCTGTGCTGTTCCTCGGTGGTCACACCCTCCACACCCCAACCTTTGGCACCACTGACTGTGTACTCCACCAGCTGTGTCATTTGGAGAATACCATATAAATTGAATCATCTATGTGAACTTTAGTATTCCATTAACATTTTCCCTTGTGTTTTTGTTCTCTCTCTCTGTATAGGCATGTTAGTGGTTACTAGAGATGATGATATATACACTTACATTTTATAGTCAACTTAGAATCAATATTTTACCACTACAGTGGGGTGTTTGTTTGGGGGTAGTTTTGGAGTCTTTTCTGGGTCTGCTTACAACAAATTTTCTTAGTACTTACTCAGCTGACAGCGTTCCTTCTACCTTTATTCCTAAAGGATGTTTTTTCACTGGAGATGGAATTCTGTGTTGACAGTTCTTTTCTTTCAATTGAACTTTAAAAATGTTACACTTCTTTTTCTTTCAACTCTTTGTTTACTTGTAAGTAATGTGTCAAATTTTTCTTTGGTTGTTTTCAAGATATTGTCCTTGTCTTTAGTGTTCAGCAGTTTGGATATGATGTGTCTGGGCAAGGATTTCTTTGTGTTTCTCTTGTTTTGGGTTTGCTGAGCTTCTTGAATTGTAGGTGTATATTTTCTGCCAAATTTAAGAAAATTTCAGCCATTTTTCCTTCAAATATTTTTGCTGCCCCATACTCTTTAGCTCTCCTTTTGGGACTCGGACGACATTTGACCTTTTGTGATTGTCCTCAGGTCCCTGTGGCTATGTGGTAATTCCCCCCATCCCACTCTCTTTTTCTCCTGATTATTCGGATTGGATAATTTCTATTGACCTATCTTCCAGTTCACTGCCTCTTTCCTCCGTCTTCTCTGTACTGCTATTGAGCCAACCCAGTGAGTTTTTCTAATTTGATTATTGTGTTTTTTTAGTTTCAGAATTTGCATTTGGCTCTTCTCAATGTCATTTGTTTCTTTGCTGAAACTTTCTATTTTTTCCTTTGTTTCCAGAGTGTTCACCTTGAATGTTGGGCATTTTTATTATAGCTGCTTTAAAGTCTTTGTCAGATAACAACTGTGTCCTCTCAGCATTGGCATTTGTTGTCTTTTCTCCTGCATCTTGAGATTTTCTGGTTCCTTATATGCTCAGTAATTTTGGATTGTATTTTGGACTTTTTGATTGTTATGTTTTGAGACTGTGACTATTGTTTAAATTCCACAGGGATGTTGATATTTTTGTGTTCTTGCAGGCATTTGACTTGATTGGCTTGAGGCCACAAGTTCCAGCCGGCTTCCTGTGGCTTATAGTGTTAGTGTCAATTATGTCTTCAAAGCTTTTGCTGCTTGGATCTGCCCCGTATGTGCGTGCCAGTCAGTGGCCAGCCTGGGGGTTGGATGGTTTTCTGTCCTGCAGCTCATCTCCACGAATGCACAGCTTAGAGGAGGCCAGGTGTTTATAGACAACTCGGAGGAATTTCTTTTCTAAGCTCCTCCCTCTCTATCATTATAGTACTTTTTTGGTCTTTTAGGTCTCCCTTTTTGTTCTTCCAGCCTGAAATCTGGGGCTTTAGTTACCCCATTCTGCTGTGTACTTCCCACCTATATATAGTAGGGTTTCTTTTCTTTTTCTTTAACCCAGTCTTCTGAATCTGTGATTTTTTCTTTAACTTTTTATTTAAAGTTTTTTTCACACCTAAAGAAAAGTTGAAGATATGCCCATGGGGCATTTGTTCTTGCTTTGTATGTGTATTTTAGTAAACCATTTAAAAGTAGGTAAGGGGGCCTCCCAAATACGTTACCATGTGTCTTCTAAGAACTATCATGCTGTCCTGTATATCCACAATATTATTAGCATACCCAAGAAACTTGACTTTGTTATGGTAATATTGTTTAATATGGAGTCCATATTTAAATTTCTCCAATTGCCCTGATAGTGTTCTTTAATCACTTCATTTTTTTGAGGGGTCACTCCAGTATTCAGACAAAGATTAAAGATTGCATTTATTCATCATGGCTCTTTATAGTCCTTTAATTTAGAACACCTTCCCATCCCCCCTTTTTGCCATGGACATTTTAAAGAACTCATGCTAATTGTGTTGTAGGATTTCCCTCAATCTGGATCTATCTGAGTATTTCCTTAATAATTAGACTTAAACATTTTTGGTATAGTTGTGTACTTTTCATTTCAGTATTTAAGGAGATCTAAAATGACAGTTGGTCCCACTGTTGCTGATGGCAAGTTTACTCACTTGGTTAAGGTAGTATTTGCCATATTTCATCATTGTAAAGGTGTCTTTTCCACTTTGTAACTAAGAAGAAACCCCTGGAGGGATACTTTGAGACAGTGAATGTACTGCTTCCCAACAGCCCTTTACCCAGTGGTTTTACCATTAATTGATGATCCTTCCCTGAATCAATTATTACGTAAGTGATTGCACAATGGTGTGAATCTTTGACTTCTTAGGGGTGATAAAACTATACAAAAAGGCATGGAAATGGTTAAATAAAAGTTAGAAGGTAGTTGCTTTGGGGAAAGAGTGAGGAGGTAGTGACCAGATGGGAATACAGGGATGGGAGGGAGGAGGTGGGTGTTGAGGTTCATGCAGTCACCTTTTTCTTGACCTTGGTGATAATTAAATGGTATTTACTTTGTAATAATTCATTAAACTATACATGTATTTCAGGACATGTACTTTTCTATATGTGAACTACATTTCAAATTTAGTAGATTCATTACTTACTATGATTTATTTTACATTTTATATTCTTGTATCATGACTTAATCAATCTTGATTTCCCTTTTTTCCATTCATTTCTTCATCATCTGAAAATACTTTAGGTAATTTTTTTTTCCAGAAATGGTACCTGGGTTGTATACACAATACTTTGGGGGGATGTTATAATTATATTTGTCTCAAATGTTTTTCTAAGATACATTTATTTCTCTCACACAAAGATAATATATATTTTATCCTTTGAGATATATACCTATATCACATGTTTGTATGTATGTAAACATAAATGTGTATAAAATATAAATGTATCCACATACACACTTATGCATACCTCACACACATGTAACAGTTCATTGTGGCACACTGATCATCTGTATTTCCCCCCCAGCTCTGAGTACTGCTGCATGCTTTCTGCAGATGGAAGCTAGACCAGCAGATTACACCCTCAGGCAGCAAATGTTAGTGCAGCTTGGGGCAAAGCTCTCAGCCACTTAGCCCTCCTAAACGCGGTGTTTTGCATATGTAATATACTGCACTTGGTCTGTCTTCCTGCCACTTATTTTGTATTCTGACAGTTTGGAGCTATAATGGCAGGTGAAAGTGTCCAAGTGATACTGCTCTGTTTGTCATGAAGAAATGTAGGAAGATGGTCTCACTGGATTTTCAAACGTGTTTTGTGGCAGCTGTGGGTGCTTTGGCACATACCAAGGTTAAGGCTGGGCAGGCCGTAAGGCTTTGGGGCAATCCTCTCCTGCTGTGAAGGGCACCACAGACATCCCGCAACAAGGGAAGAGTAAACCAAAATGCCTCAACAATGGGTAGGTGAGTCTCTGGCCAAAGGCACGTGTTGGCTTCAGGAGCCTACACAGAGGTGAGCAGTTGGTTGCCCTTGTATGATGCTGTAAGAACTTGACTGCCACACACCTGTACAGTTTTGTTTGTTAGTGCTCCTATTTCCACGTTCTTCTTCCCTGGGTTACCCAGCTGGGTGGGTGCTTTCTGATTCCTCACACAGTTCCGCTTTCCTCTTACCCATGAGCCTGCACTGAAGCCTGGCTAGACTGTGAATCCTTAGGTTACAGCCCTTGGCCCTCATACCTTTTTATTCCAGTGTTTAGTTATTCATGAGAACAGTCTGATGCCAGTTTAATTTTCTTTTTTTTTAAGATGTTATTTATTTTTAGAGATAGGGAGAGAGAGAGAAAGAGGGAGAGAAACATCAATGTGTGGTTGCCTCTTGCGTGATCCCTGCTGGGGACCTGGCCCTCAACCCAGGCATGTGCCCTGACTGGGAATCGAACCAGCGACCCTTTGGTTCACAGGCTGGCACTGAATCCACTGAGCCACACCAGCCAGGGCAATTTTCTTTAATTCTTTAATTTTCTTAATTTCAAAAGCGGGAAGCTTGTCCCCTTTGCCTACCATTTGAATGCTTCAGCATTTTTTTTTCTTTTTATTCTGAAATTCAGAAATTTCATGAAGTATTTCTAGACCTTTTTCATTAATGTTCAGAATTTGGTGAGTTTTTTTTTATATTAAAACTCAAATGTTTTTTTCACCTCAAAGAAAATTTATTATTTTTATTTGGTTATTGTTTCTTCTTCAATTTCCCTGAATCTTTATCCCTGTCCCCCCCCCCCCATGCATTGTCCTCTCTAACCTTTTCTCTGACTTCTGGGAGACAGTTCAAGCTTATCTTCTGAATGCCTTATTTAGGTTACAATCTGCTTAACTGCCTTCACTGTGGTTTTTAATTTGACAATTGTGTTTCTATCTGGATGCAGTGTTCCTAGTTATCCAAAGTTGTTCCTGTATTGTGGCTCTCTGTTCTGGTTGACTTGGTGTCCTCTTGCATCTTGTTTTTAAAAAAATAACCAATTTCTTAAGGTTTCGCATATTCTGGAAGGAATTTTATTATTTTTTTTTTCTAGGGCTGAAGAGACAGGGGATGGGGAGAGGACATTCCCTCAAACAGCCCTCAGATGCTTCCTCATTTTGAGCTCTTTATTTATACCTGTTGGCTGTTTGCTCATCTTCACACAGAGCTAGCTCAGTGTCTGTCTATTGTAGAAGTTGGAAAGGGTGCCCTGGCTGGGACCTCAGGTGGTTAGAGCATCATCTCATATGCCAAGGTTGCAGGTTTGATCCCTGGTCAGGGTACATACAAAAAGCAACCAGTGAATGTATCAATAAGTGGAACAACAAATCAATCAATCAATCACTCTCTCTTCCCCTTATCCTTTCTAAAATCAATAAATTTAAAAAGAAGTGTTTTAAAGTTGGAAAGGGTTCTGTCTTAGCATAACCTACACATTTTTAGGCCCAGGTAAAGAAAGAAATGCCTTAGTTGGTAATAAAGAGGAGAAGCAAAGGAGCCTGCACTGCCTGCCTAGCCTGGCCCACATGTTCCTGCCTCAGATGCTTGAGCAGGTGTGGCCATGAGGATTTCTCCTAGGCCCCCAAACCCTGAGCACTTCCCAGAGGCTCTGCTTGGGTGCTGGAGCTTGCTGCCAGCTGCACTGCCCTAGGGTGCCACAGGGGGGTGAGTGCTTTCCCTTTCGGAGTCACAGGTTGGTCTTTCTGTTCCCGGTTTCTGTACTATATTTGACAGGTTTCTAGTATCAGAAGTCATCTCCCCACCCCCCATTTTTAGTTTCTATTGTAGGGAATAGAGGGAGTTAAACTAATACCCTCAATAAAAACTCTTTATTCACTGTTTGCTTGTTTGTTGATTTTTTTTCAAATGTTATTAGCAATATAAGCTAAAGGCATAATAGCTTAGTGACTTTACAGCTGCCAGCATTCATTATGAATACAAAAAGGCACCATACTTACCTGAAAGTAAAGGTAACATGCTTTCTGCCTAATTTACATAGAATTTACTGAGACGGTAATTGCCATCTCAGTAAAATATCTGACTCCACTTGGAGTCAGATATTTTGATACCATATAATATTTGTTAGATCCTGTTAATTTTGCATCACACTTTATATTGTCCATTTTTTCCACTCTATGTTGGAATGCATTTGGTGTCTTAAATTAATACATGAGAGAAATATAGGGTCCTTCTGGAAACCAAATGCAAATACCTACCAGGAAGCCAAATACCAGTTTCTCTTTGGAGGGTGTACTGTCAGGAATTTGAAGGAGTCAGCTGGTTGTTTTTCAATCTGTACTCTGAAACCTGTGTTTAATTTGCTCACAGCAGACGCTGGTGAGGGGAATTCCCACCTTAGCAGCCAGTGGGCTGCAAGCTGGGAATTTCCCTACCTCCCTGCCCTGGGAAGTCTCCTTCTGAGGTCATAATGACTGACAAGTGGAGTCATTCCATCAAACCAACCGACAGCAGCAGTATTAACCGTTAAAACTGGGGTCCCCAACGTCAGGGCCGCGGACTCATACTGGTGAGTGGCCTCTTAAGACCTGGGCCACGAGGGAAGCCGCCCCCCCGCCCCCGCCCTTAGCGGGTTGGTGGCCTGTTAGAAACCAGCCTCGAGGGAAACCCCCGCCTCGGCTCCGCCTCCTGCCCACCACCCCACCCCCGTCCTTGGAAAAACAGGTCCCTGGGGCCGATAAAGGTTTGGGTGCCGCTGCTTTGAAAAACTGACTTGGCTGTGTGTTTCAAAATCCATCCAGCCATCATAATCACACTTTGTTAACTTAAGGAAATGAATCAAAAGAAGGAAAATGGTAATAGAGGAAAGAATTCGTTGACTCATTATGTAGAAACAGAGAAACATTCTAAGCATTTGACAATGAGTTGTTTCTAATGAATGGTTATTTAATGATGAATATTTTGTAACCATTGAAGTTATAACTGAAAGTGGTGTAGCAACATGAAAGAATACAAGTGATATCAATGGGGGGCAAAGGCTTATATATTACAATTATATAGAATATATGTGAATGTCAAATCTTAGAAGGGAACATACAGAAGTGATTGCTGCGGTGTTTGGATAATTTTTTACTTTTTCCCCTCTTATAAACTTTAATTAAATAAATTTCATAACTTAAAAATTGAGTTGCATAAAAACAGAAATCAACAAACTAGTAATCAAAAGAGGTTTACCAACCAAAATGAAAAACTTTGTATTTTGTCTAATATTAAAATATTAACACCTTCAGTGTTTACTACTGATTTTTGGTGAGCTAATCTGATACAAAATTTTTATTTACCTCCAAATTATGAATATTTAAAAATTTAAAAAGAACTCTCTCTAGAAACCCAGTTAATATATAACAGCTGACCTATATTTAGTGTCAGACAAGAAATATTTTGAGCTTGACTTTCTTATAATGACAGAGGCTTATTAAGCCTGAGTGTTATAAGCATGGGTTATATTACATGTTGTGGCATCAAAGCTCTTCATGAAATTCTGCCTGTAATTGATCATATGAGGACAACGTACCGAGCAACTATAGGAAGCTTAAGTGTTACTGTGGAATATCCCGACAGGACATGAGGAATGGATCATAAAAATAACCACTCTATATATGGTACTACAATAAACTCGCCTGAGTTCTTTGCTGACTAGACAAAATTGAAACGATGTATCCCAAGTCCTTGTACACATTTCAGGATGAATAGTGTTACCCAGTGATGCCCAAAGCATCGAAGTGTCACCAGATCTAAAACTCTCTTCCTTTGGAGATCTATTAAAGTTTGGGGCTAAGCGGAAGAACACTGGGACTGTGTTGTTCTAGCAATAACTAAAGTAGAAGTTAATAGCAGGCAGATTTTCAGCTCAATATACAGAACCTTGCAATAACTACTCACCCTCCAGGTCAGCCATTGAACTGATTTGCTCATGAGTCTCCATGTTACCAGTTGCTGGGAGTGTTTGGCAAAGGATTAGCCATTCCACTGTCAGGGTTATCTTAAACGGGGGTGGGGAGGTGCGAACAAGAAGATGATCCAGGGCTTCTTGCAGCTCTAAAATTTTGTTAGCATCATTAGCTTTGTCTTTCCAGCATCCATGTGTATAGACCTGTCTGCCTGCCTGTCTTCTTTCATTCCTTCCTTCCTGGAAAAACCTTAGGAATATCATAATATTGTAAACTTTTAATTTTTTTGGATTTACATTTTTAGTTGAGGTATAATTTACGTACAACAAAATGCACAGTTCTCCAGTGTTCATTTCTATGTTTTGACAACTGTATGTATTTGTGTTACTATTTAGAATATTTCCATCATCTGGAAAATTCCCTCATGCCCCTTTCCAGTCAATTCCTACACCTCCTCCCCGCAGGAGACTGCCTTCCAATTTCTATCCAGTGGATTAGGTTTATCTGTATCCTTCATGTAAAAGGAGTTATCAAGTATATATTGGTTTTAAATTTTCTTATTTTAGCCAACAAAATGCTTTTCAGATTTATGCAGTTGTATTTATAAGTAGCTGTTTGTTTTTATTGTTGGATAGTGTTCCATTGTACAGATACACCCCAATTTGCTTATTCATTCTTCTATTGATGGATATTGGGGTTGTTTCTAGTTTGGGGCCTTAATGAATAAGACTGCTGTGTATATTTTTGTACAGGTCTTTTTGTGTAACATGTTTTTATTTTTGTTTGGCAAATACTTAGGAGTGAAATTTCTGGGTCATGGGGTAGATATATGGTTAACTTGATTAAACTGACAAACACTTCTACAATTACCTTTGTGCCAAATCTTCCCCAGTAATTAGTATTGTGAGTCTTTAATTTTCTCATTCTAATGGGTGTGGAGTGGTGCTTACAGTGGTTTGGATTTGCATTTCCCTAAGGACTAATGATGCTGAGCTCCTTTTCATGTGCACATTGACCATTTGTCTTACAAAACATCTGCTCAGGTCTTTTGCCTATTTTTAAATTAGGTTTGTTTGCTATTTTTATTGTTAATATGTAGGAGTTCTTTATTCTAGATATAGAGAGTTTATCAGATATATGGCTTATAAATATTCACCAGCCTGTGGTTTATTAATTTGCTTAGTAGTATCTTTGCATGAGCAGAAATTTTTTTATGAAGATCAATTGACCAGTTTCTTGGCCTTATATATTTGTAATAAATCTCGAATTTTGGTGATGTAATATCTCCACCTTTATTTTTTCTTTGTCAAGATCATTTTGGCAATTATAAATCACTTGCATTCCATGAACATTTTAGAATTGGCTTGCCAATTTTGTATTTAAAGCCTGCTAGGATTTTGATTGGAATGATACTGAAACTATAGATCGGTCGAGGAGAATGAACAGATAACTTTAAAATAGTGAGTCTTAATTCATGAACATGGTATACTCTCCATTTATTTAGGTCTTTGATTTCCCCTACACTGTTTTATAGTATATAGTGTTCAGCATAGTGGTCTTGCACATTTTTTGTTAGATTTATTTCTAGGCATTTGATGTAGTTTTTGATGCTATTTTAAATGATATTTTTTACTTTTATTTTTCAGTTGCTTGTCACTAGTACGTAGAAATGCACTGCTCTTCATAATTGTGTGTCTGTAGATTTATTAGATCATTTGCACCAGTAGTTTTAAAATAGATTCCATAGAGTATTCTATGTATACAATCTTGTCACATACATATATTTACATCTTCCTTTTAAATATTTTTGCCTTCAGATAAAATACTCAACAGGTTGTCAGAGCAGCCTCTTTGCCTTGCTCCTAACCTCAGAGAAAAGGGCTCGGCACTTCCCGTTAAGTGTGCTTTCGGCTGGGAGTTTTTCATGGTGCCCTCATCAGGCGGAGGGCGCTCCCTCTCACTCCTGGGTTTTGTTTGAGAATTTCTATCGTGAGTGAACACTGAATTGTGTCAAGCCCTTTTTATGCATTTATCGAAATGTTCTTATGATTATCTCCTTTAGTCTGATCATTGGTTTTTACGTCTTCTTTTCTCTTGTATGTGTTTAAAGCACTAAGCTTCCTTCTGAGCGCTGCTTTAGCTGCATTCCAGACTTTTATTTTGGATTGTCTTTATCATTCAGTTCAAAACATTTTCTGTGTTCACTTGTGATTTGATTTTTATCCCATGGGTTGTTTAGAGGTAGTTTTCTTAATATTTAAATACAAGGGGGGGTGGTTCCGTTTTCATCACATGTGTTCTTTCATCGTGATGAAAACTTCCTTTTTACCTCTGATCATACTCCTTGGCTTGAAGTCTGTCTGCTCTGATACTAATACAATCATGCCAACTTTCTCACGCAGACACTTTCTATGCCTCATATTTAAAGTGCGTTTCTTGGCTAAGCCTATAGTGGTGTTGTCTTTTTTTAAAAATCTTGTCTGCCATTCTTTGTCATTTAATTGACTGTTAATATAGTTGGGTTTCAGTCTGCCATGTAGGTATTTACATTCTTTTTGTCCTGTCTAGCCTTTGTTCCTCTGTACTTCCTTTTTGCCTTCTTTTGAGTGAATCATGCATTTTTGTATTTATTTTTATTCCCTCTGTTGATTCTTTTAAAGCAGTAACTCTCAGTGGTGTGATAGTGGTAGTGGGTGTGTGTTTTGGTCTTGTCTCTTTTTCTAAAAAGAGTGCTTAGAGCTTTGTAATTCAATATAATAGGCACTAGCCACATACGGCTGTTAAATTTTAACTAAGTAAGATATGAATAAAGTACGTTCCTCACTATAGTATGGAGAATGAATTGAAAGGATTCAGGAGCAGAAACAGGAAGGTAAGTTAGGACATTGTCTCAGAAACTGTGGAGAATTTTTGTGAGATATTAGTAAGAGAGTTTAGGAGAAATGGTAGGATTGAGAGATAACTGGGGCTGGAAATCAACTAGACTGCCTAAAAATAGAATGTGTGATGAAAGAGACGGGAAGGGGGAAGGCCAAGTAACTCCTGAGGTCTCTGGCCAGCAATCCAATGGTGGTGCTGTCACAGGTGGGCACAGGTAACTATGTTCTTGGTGATTGCAGACAAAGAATTGAACCGAACACACAGAGTTTATAGCAGAAAGAGAGAGCAGATTTATTAAGCGATAGTACATTCCAAAGAACATGGGAGCAAGACAACTCTGAGCAGAGATTGACCTCAGGGGCTGGAGGGATTCTATTCTTAGAGGGCAGATCCCCCCTGGCTGGTTTTGCCGGGCTTTTATTGCGTATGTACAAGTGGTTGTTTTACTTTAAAGCAACTGCTCATGTGTCTCCCATGATTTTTCTTGATTGGTGACTAGGGAAGGGGGTCCCACAATGGCAATTTATTATAATGCTATTATAATGAAGCAGGGGTCGTTCATGATTCAACATGGTTCAGCGCTTTTCTAGAAATCAGGAACAACCAGTCTTAGAACAGGGTCTCTGTTCTGTATGGACTTCCTTTATTTTAGCCCTAGGGTAACTCTGGAGTTTCCTCCTCCTGCCTCTGTGCCATTATTTGAGGGCCAAGAGATTTGGGGGAAGAGGGAGCGTTTAATTTTAGTGACCCTGAGAGTTGGCAATTTGCAGGAATTTCCAGGCAGAGAGAAGCAGTAGGCAGTTGGCTACCTGGGTCAGGAAGTTTGGAGAGCTGTAGAGAGCAGAAAGTTTTCAGGGGTTTAATTTAAATATTGACAAACTAAAAAGTATATAAAATCACCATGGTGATATTATAGAGTAAAAAATATACAGACCACTTGAGATCACCAACATTTCAGAAGAAGAGGAGAACATAATGGAGCTTCTAGGTAGGGGAGAGGGAAAGTGGGGGAGAGTGTGTCATTGAATACCAGAGAAGAGAGTTATGAATGAACAGTGAAAGATACTCCAGACAGGTGGTATGTAAATAATATTCAACAAACGTGACTTAGATCCACTTTTTAAAGAAGCAGCAAGATGCTTTGAAATTATTTAGTGATTTTATCTTTTGGGCTCCATTCCTTCATTGCCTTTATCTTTGAGTACTTATTGCATCTTGCTGTGTACCAGGTACTCTCCTGGGGTGGGAGATACGGAGACGAATAAAAGTTAGTTTCTGTCAGAGTCTTTCTGTAAATAGAAAGACATGCAAACAGATAATCCGAATACAAAAGTAAAAGGGCCTGTAGGTAAAAAGAAGTTGCAGGAAGTGCTGCAGGAGTCTAGAGGAAAGAATATCCAACTTGCCTGGCCTTCCTCATATTCTCTTTGCACAGATTGCCCTTTCCTGCTTCCTCACTGCGTGGCCTTCAAACTCATCTGAAATCTTTGACTTGTCTGTTTTATTTAATTCTTAAGAAAAGTGGTGATGTGTATTGGCCAACATATCTCTAAAGCAATCACTAAAAAAGAGAGGAAGAGAGAGAAGAAAGAGAAGCAAAATTGAAAAAATATTTTCATCATAAGAAATTCAAATAATAAAGAAAATATAAGGAAGATCGCCCAAGATCCTGCCGCCTAGAAATAATCATTACTGACACTAGGTTAGCATCATCCAGATATGACCTTATAGGTTTATGTATATAAAAGGATAGGAAGAAATATTTTTACATAATTAGGATCAGAGTGTATATGCTATCTTGAATGTTAAGTGCTTCATTTCACTTTTAAAAGATAGGTGTTAAAAAAAGATAAACCACACAAAGGATTTTTTACAAGAGAGTAATTACTAAAAAATCCATCTAAGGTTAACAAAAAAATTACATAAAACATTGAAGATTTGGTGATTTTATAAAGCTATAAGTTTCTAAATGTTTTACTTTTTAACAGTTTGATATAGCTCTGCTATGAGCGATGAAGAAATTATCACCTTCCATTTCTTTTCACCTCCCCCAATGCTTCCTGGCTGTCAGTTATAATTACA
The DNA here is from genome assembly GCA_004027475.1 of Anoura caudifer. NCBI lineage: Eukaryota > Metazoa > Chordata > Mammalia > Chiroptera > Phyllostomidae > Anoura > Anoura caudifer. The sequence continues at coordinate 48,650 of PVKU01008363.1, forward strand.
TCTTCACCGTATAACACTTATCTACCTTTCTGTAACCTAATCAATGTATCTGTTTATCCTCTGCTCAGTATTTAAATGGGTTCCATTCTCACCATCATCTCTCATGCCATGGTCTCGGGCTTTTCCATTCTTGGTTGACTGCATTTCATCATGAAGAACTTTTCTTAAGAAGGACCCCAGTTGTCCCTGTAGTCTTCTCTACTGTCTGTCAGTCACCTTTATGGTTTGAATGACAACTTGGCTAGCCATAAACATTCTTTCTTTCCCTTGAACTTTTGACATTTCTCCTCTGTCTCCTGGAATTGTTGTGAACTGTTTTTTCCCTTTACCACAACTGCTTCCCCCCACTTTTGAATCAGAATGGCAGCTTTCAAAGAATACACACAAGTTCCGTGCCTCTTCACTCACCACACTTGGGAGAATTGCTCCTGGGAAGGACCACCACAGCTCTGATACTGGGATGTGAACTAGGGTATTTTGGAGCATTAACCACGCCTCGTTTGTTCCCTTACAGAGATAATTGATGACCTTGCCAACCTGGTGGATAAAACAGACGAGAAGCTTCGCACTGAAACCAGGCGTGTGAACTTGGTGGACAGAAAGTCAGCATCCTGTGGTAAGATAACGGGAGTTAGGGCCTGCCCCTCATGTCGCTTGCAGTTCACTCTGCTGTGAGTTTCCCACGTTTGTCTCATGACCACAGGGGTCTGATTGCTTCTCTAAAATGGCGGTCCCATTTGATGAAGCACTGATGTTACTAAAAGATAACTGAACTCCTGATCAAGTGAGATGGATTGTTTGAGTTCAGGAAAAGGATAATGCATTCATTTTTTTAAATGCAAAATAAGAAACCTTTCTGTATGTTTCTAGGGAAGAATAGTTGGGGCACTTGTGTAACTGTGTGCAGATTGGTGGCAGTAGAGCTCCTAGGGCTTAAAGGCAGTCTCGTTCACTGTTGCGCCTTGTTCTAATTTGGTCACAGCTGGACTGTTGAAGCTAGAACTTGAGAGCAGCTAAGAGCCCTGGTTCTGAAGCTCAAGTGAGTTCAGATCCTATACTCAGTGATGTTATGTTTGGCAGTCACTTTACTTCTTACTTAATACCTTGTTAGTAAAGTGGGAATTCACATGGAGTGATTTTTAAATGCTGATTCCCAGGCCCTCCCCTAGAAGGTTGGATTGAGTAGGGTTAGGTTGGAGTTCAAGAGTGTTCATTATTTGACAAGTACGCCAAGCAATTCTGATGTAGATGCTTGCTATGCTGCAGAAGTTCTGATGCAGATTTTTGTGAGGTGTAAGTCATACCGCCTGTGTACAGCACTTTGCCCAAAGGCAAGTGATGATACCGTATTTTGCCGTATATAATTATCTCCTGCGTGTAATGTGCACCCACATTTTTGGACCAAACTTTCAGGAAAAAAATCTTTTGTTTTCATTTTTTAATTCAAAATCTTATTTGTTTTTATTTAGAAGCAAAACCAATTATCGTATTCCGGGATATTATTTTGCACATGGATATTATTATGTGCTTTCTATAGTTACACTTTCAATGCATAAGCATAAATAAAAGAATTAAAAATATTTATATACATACAGAATTAGTACTACCCATGTATAATGTGCATCCTTATTTTTTCCTCAAAAATTTGGACAGAAAAGTGTGCATCATGCATGGTAAAATATGGCAAGTGGGGACAGTCGTAGAAATCACAGTGATTGTTATTTGGTGCTGCATCTCACAAAGGTACACCAAGTTTATAAAGCTAATACTTTTATTGTAAATAGAAATACAGTACAATAAAAAACTAGCCATCTGAACGCATGGTTTGCCTCCCTTGTAGCCCTTTCAGTATGAAAAAGTGTAACGGATCCCTCTGATCCATCTAGCTGTAGAACGACGACTCTGTGCAGGAGTCACCTGAGATGTACTTGTTGAGCACCATTGCCTTCCTTGCCTGTGTCCTGGTTAAATAGAAGTTTGGAGCAGCAGGGTGAGAGAGAGCCAGGCAGAGCAAGACCCTGGAATCTCAGAGGAGGTGAAACTCAGGAGGCCTCCCTGCTTCCCTTTTATCACCTGCTCTGCTGCTTATCCGTCAGGTACCAGCCCAATTTGTACTTCTGTTCCCAGAGGCACATGCTTCCTTCTTCTCGCCAGGAGCAAAGCCTCCTTGATTTTGCCTTACAACTTTCTCACATGCATTCTGTCCACTGGGCTTTTGTTTTCTGTCCTTGATTCTGTAACTTTGGAGACAGAGCAATGTGAGTTCCTGCCCACCTCCCTCTCTTACTATCTTTGATTTGTGTATAAACTTAATCTTGCTGACCCTAGTTTCCTCAGCTGTATAAGAATGGATGGCCTGGTTATCAAAATTAAATCGTATAGAATATGTCAGGTGTCTCATGCCGCCTGTCTGCCCTGAACTTCCATGTGTGGGTAGAGAGGCCTCAGAGCCTGCACTCACCCCCGGCGCTGCCACTCACCAGCCATGTGGCTCCCCTGTGCCTCGGGCTTCTCCTCTCTGAGACCAGGTGAGAGGGCTGTTTAAGGTATAAGTGGATTAATGTAGATAAAGAGATAGTTATAGATGATACTGACATAGATGCAGACGTATAGATTTACAGCACTTAGAACAGTGTTTGGCACAGAGTAAGCGATGAGCAAGTATCAGCTATTGTCATTGTGTGCCTGAAGCAGGAAGGCTCTTCCCAGGTCACTGATAACATTCCTGAGATCTTTCTTTATGTGCTAAGCCGTTATGTTGCTATTATTTTGGAATGAACACATTCACAGACACGTCAGTACATGTTGGGTTTGCATGTGGCCGCCATTCACCATACGCCATCCACCAAGTTACAGTGAGGAGTGTTACTAATGTGTCGCTAGTTCTTTATTTCATGCTATTACCTACTGTTGGTTTTTAGGCCCAGAGAATTCCATAAACCTTCTGAGCTGAACCGCTTCATTTTTTTTTTTAGTAGAAGAGATTTATAGACTCCCAAAATTACTGAAATGTGTATTTTTAAAAACTTGGTATCTTATATCAACTGTAAAATTATCTCACGCCTTACTTACCTTTATGTATATGTGATTGGCAGTTATATAATAGGTGTATATTGTCTGTAATACATGTTACCTACGACAGAATCACATGCGGCAGCTCGGAAGGGAGAGGCGCAGCAGCACGAGGGCGTTGGGTGCTGAGAGAGGGAATTTCTTTATTCTTTCAACGGAGAGACTTTGGAGACATTTGTTTCTCTTATCCCTTCAATTTCCCCCGAATATTTACTTAGCAGTTTCAGTAATATTGTAGATCTACACCCAAATGACTATCCTCATACTATTTCTGATACCACTAAAGGAAAATGTAGTGCATTTATATTTTTAAAGGGAAATCTGTGTTTGTTGACAAGCAGTGCTGGTTTCTCCACACTGATGAAGGTTCAGCATGTGGCCACCAAAGCTCTAGGGAGGTCAGACCTGTATTGATGACACCCAGCAATTGCCTTTTGAGACTTTCATTGATCGATATTAAGCCTTTGAACACAAAGCATATTGTAGAATTTGCTGAGTATGTCTAGCAGCCCTATGCAAACTTAGCCAGATCTTTTATTTTAAAAATGTGTTTTATTGTGATAAAATATATATACCATAAAATTTACCATTGTAACTGTTTTTTACTGCTCAGCTGAATGACACTAAGTGCAGGTACCTTGCTGTGCCACCATCACCACCATCCATGTCCAGAACTTGTCATCATCCCAGACTGAAACCCTGTCCCCATTAAATACTAACTCCCCATTCCCCCTCCCAGCCTCTGCCAGTGCCATCATCCTTTCTGCCTCTACTGCAGGAGCTTCACCCAAGTGGAACCACACCGTGTGCACCCTTTTGTGTCTGCCTTATTTCACTTAGCACCGTGCCTTCAGTATTGCTCTAAGTTGTAACATGCATCATAATTTCCTCCCCTTTTTTTAAGCTGAATATGTTCCATTGAACTTACATACTGCATTTTGTCCATTTCTCTGTCAGTGGTCTCCCAGGTTGTTTCCACCTGTGAGTACTGTGAATAATGCCCACGAACATGAGTATACAAATGCTGATACAAGTATACAAGTATCTGGGGGGGCAGGGGCTTGGTCCAGGAGACTCAAAACAGAGCTGTTCCCAAACACAAGCCCAGGTCCATCATTTCATATGTAAACACATACATACATACATATATATATATACAGGAAACTGCAGGCAAGGTATATTTTAACTCTTTGAGGGGTGGGAATTAAGCAACTCACGCGTGTGTAAGGCAGTTACTCTTCCTGGGCCCTCTGTTTAACCGGGAGCCCTTGAGTGGGCTGAGGATGGAAGCCGGTGCATCATTTTACTTAGGGGAGAGCAAAAATGGGTTGTGAACCGTGAAATGGTCTTTTGTTTCCCTGTCCTCAGCATATCTTTCTTGCTGATCTGACCTGTCAGTCATAGATGCTTTCACAGTGAGGAAATTTCTAGTTATAAGTACAGACCGAATTGCAAGGGGGCCACTCAGAAGGGCCTGGTGATGAATTTGTTTGTTCAGTTGTTAACAAAGGATTCAAGCACCGCTTTGTGAACCTTTCACTCGGAGCCCAGGCTTTAAAATTTTTACTGAGATCTTTGCGTGGTTTTTATTTACTCTCTTTTCTTCACCTACCCCTGCCTCAATGATAGCATCAAGTAGAAAACAGTATTGTCTTTTTCCAGCTTTTAAATGAAAACTAGACTGATATTTTCCATCGGTACCTATACGTATTTTCAGATCTGTTGCTTGTATTAAGGACATCTGTGTAAAAGCAGGATCTTTGTCATTGCATTTTAAATATTCAGTGTGCCTAGTTCTCATTAGAATTCAAACTAGAGCCTTGTCTGAGTCTGAGGGACGGGGCCAATTGTGAAGGGCCAGACTAAGAATTCTGAATGACTCGGGCTGAGGGACACTATTGGTTCTCAGCATATTGACTATTACGTAATGTTGCCTAAGCACATTTATTGTGATTTTAGCAAGGTTTCAGTGCTGTGGTTAGAAATCAGCCCAGCTAACATTTGCGTTAACACTCTCTCAATCTGGAACCATTGGATTTGCCTTCAGCTCACGGTGGTTAAGACCAGTATAGACCAGCATGGGTGTGGAGCCACACAGACCCAGGCCGCAGCTGGAGCTCTGCCAGCTTACAACCTGGGTTGAGCTGCTTGCCCTAAGTCTCAGCTCCCTTCTCTGTAAAATGAGGGTGACAACTACTAGTACCCGTGGTGATTCTGTGAAGTAATGAGAACAAGTTGGGTGGCACAGTGAGTGGTTCTAGGGAGTCTTTAATAAAGGCCAGTTCTGATCAAATGTGAGTTTAAATTGGTTGCCAAGAGCCGCCTCAACCACTGGGACCCAGAGGCTCTGTTTGAAGCCAACATACAGGGGCCTTTGGGAAGAATAGTAGCACTGTGAGTAAGCCGTGCAGGGGTGTTCTGGAGCTATGGAGTTAGCAATGATTGGCAATGGAGTTGATTTTTAAAAGTAAGCTGAAATGTAGAACTTTGTAGCCAAAGCCCGTTACCCATCAGGACGCTAGTGAAGGCCGCCTCTGGCGCCCGTGCGGCGGGAGGGTGGTGCTGCCTGACCTCCGTGCAGTACTGCTCGCGCTTTTCCTTAGGTTAGCTCTGCAGACCTAACGCAGCCCAGGCGAGAAACTGAGCACCACAAGAAGCGGTCAGTTTGTTTCACTGACCTCAGAGACAGTTTAACCTCTGAAGGGGTGATTTCTAAAACTCTTCCACAAACACAAACAATCTGAAGCGAAAAAAGAACCATGCAGGTTCTTTTATTTATCCTACTGTTTGTCCAGAATATTCTTCTTGGCTGTTGTTTCCTTACTTTTCTTCTTTTCTTTTGCCCTCCTTTGTTGACATAATCTCGTTAAATTCCTCAGCTCCCTTTTTCTTTACATATATGTGTGTCTGTATTTCCTCATGTCATCATCCATTCAGTCTCTGTGGAGAAATGCTCAGTCCTCTACTAACGCCCGTCTGCCTTCAGAGCGTGTTGTCCTCAGGCTTAGTGCTCCCTTGCCCACTCACTCATCCTTTCTTCTTCCACACCAACACTGGCCATCATCAGTGCATCAGGTACCAGGTGAGTTACTGGAGCTGAAAGGTACACAGGGCACTGTCTCTGCCCTCAGGGAACTAAGAGCCTATGGGAGGGACGCTCATGAATCCTTAATATGTAGCACTGGAGGAAAAGGGTCTAAGTAAGCCTAGGGGGTTCCAGAGGTTTCCAGGAGGACACAACACTGAGCAGAGCTCTGAAAAATGAGTAGGAGAAGCTCCTTCCGGTAAAGTGCAAAAGCAAAATCAGCAGGATCTGTGATCCCATTTAAGAGACAGAGGGAGGGCCGCACGGAGGATGGAGGGAAAGGGGAGGCAGAGGGACCTGTACGTGCAGCACACATGTTGTCAGCACGGAGAGGGTGCAGAAGAGCATATCTAATTAGCATCGGCTCCTTTCCAGTTGGGGGGCGGGGCCACGCTTGAAGCTGTATCTTCAGAATTTAAAAATTAAAATTTTCAGGAAAAGATACCTCTATTCAATATTTTCATACTTCCAGTCATTTACCCCCTACAAATATTGTTTTTGTAAGAGTATGATAATACTATATAGTTAAACCCTTCTAATTGTAACATTTTACTATAAACCTCTTTTCCTTTTAGTACTGTTAGTACAGCTATTCTATCAAGTGTCTGTACTATCATTTACTTAAATACTCCTGTTTGGGGGAGTTTAGATTATTTCCACATTTTGCTGTATAGATAATGTTGCATTATACACATAAAGCTTTTTTCCCATATTTAAGATTTTTTTTTTTCTATCAGGCAGGATATCAGTTAAGGATGTTTCCAGGGCCAGATCAGAGACTGACTCTGGCTGTCTTATAAAACTGGGGTCCCGATTAGAGGGCCATTGGAGGTTTAGAAGAGTGACAGGATGCTGGAGGGCCAGGGGTCAGTGCAGCCGTCCGGGGCAGGGAGAGCCAGGTGGGGATGCTTGTAGCCAGAGTGGCCCGGTGAGGCCATGCCTCTGATCACCTCTGCTGCCCCCTGTCAGGGGAGGAGTGCCAGAATAGCCAGGCCTGGCTGCTAGGGAGGGGGCTGCAGGGGGAGAATCTGGCCATATTGGCATCCCCAGTGGGATGGGGAGCTCCTTCAAAGTGGAAATGGGGCTTAGATCCAAACAGTCAGGGAAAAAACAAAACAAATAAAACATGTTGTCCATTGCAGATGGACTTCCCAAGTAGATTTTTTTAGACCTAGGTGTGAGCAGTGGTAAGCCTTTTGATACATATTTCCAAATTACTTGCCAATAATGTATCAGGAACCATCCCCCACCTAAACTTGTTAGTGACAGGTTCTCGCTAAAATACAGTGCCTCTCTTCACTACCCTTGAATGACTCCTAGTATTCCAGATTGTTCAAAGAAGAAATGGCTCTTCTTCCTTGGTTTCTGTGACATAGCATTACCCGAAGATTTGTCGTACCACTCCAGTTGCTTACTCCTTCCCTCCCTTTGCTCTGCTGCTTGTTGAATGCCGTGCCAGTCACCGAGGATCCAACGTTGCAGAAGACCTGGCGCCCGGTGCCAAGCCTAGCGGGAAGGTGGCGAACGCAGGGCACCACAAGAAAGCCTCTGCTCATGGTACCAGGGCGCTGTGGAGGCAGCCTCACTGGGGCCACTGGAGCTCCTTGTAGAAAGTGGAATTGAAGTGTGACAAAGGCAGGTGGGAGAAAGCAGCATTTCAGGCAGTAGGAAATGTGGGTTTGAAGGAGGCACTGAGGCAGGCAACAACTCGGTTTCTCAAACAACAAATAGGACTGGCTGCCTGGGATCGAGGGCACCTGCTGGAGAGGCAGAGAGAATGAAGCTGGACAGGTGTGATGTCACCAGGTCTTGGAGAGCCTCTGGTGCTACTTCAGCCTCCCTTGTCTCTTTGTTTTTTTTATTTTTTATTTTTCCTCTTCTGTTGAGGATAGTACTGAGGGCTCTGTCCTCTGCTCTTTTTTTTCTTGGCACTTTTTCTTTAAGCTACTTCATTGACTCTCTTGGATGGCTTCATGGGCAACTAACAGTTCTGCATCTCATATATGAATGTCCCTTGAATCTCAAGGTCTGCATCTTCTTCTGCTTCCCATTACTTTCTCTGGATTGTTCCCACCCTCTCAACCTGTACATGTTCTTTGTAGACCCATTGTCTTTATCTCAGAATAAGCTTCCTCTCCCGTGCTTCCTGTATTTTCAGGCACAACCCTTCCTTCATCGCTTCAAATGCTTCCAGGAAGGAACCCCTGGTGAGTGCAGCAGGCTGCTGTGGCTACCTCCTGCGGCAAAGGCAAACGAGGGGGTAAACAGCAGATTCCTGCCTGTGGGGATGCAGGCCTAGAATTACCAGATCATCTGTTTGTTTATTTTTTTAAGAGAAGCCTGAAATCTGGACCTTCAAGTGAAATCACCCAACATTTTAATGTTGACAATAAATTAACATTAAAAAAAAAACAAAAACAAAAACCATGTAGGCCCAATAGCACATGTTGCAATGTGCTGCTTTGGGGAATGCTCTCTCTCCCATCTCTGCAGCTAGCCTCTAGGCCTGTGTGAGTCTAGCTCTGAAACATGTCTCTTCCCTCTTCATCACTTTCTATTCATACCACTCTGTTTCTGGCTTTGTCACATTTATGTAACCATTAAAAACCATAATGAAAGGTCTGTTTATTGGGACAGAAGAATGTGCACAATTGTAACCTTGACCATATTTATATAAATGGGCTTCCATCTTATGGATTTGGTGTCTTAATGCAGCAAACACATAATCCGCTATCAAGATTACAAAGATAAACAAGATTGAGTCCCTTTCTTAGGTGCTTTTATTTTTTAAAAATGCCTTTTTCAATTGATTTTAAACTGTTCCCCCCAGACATATCTGCTGTATTTTAGCAAAATGACTTTTCCCCATCATGAAGATAATAGGTACAAGGTAGTAAAACCACGTAGTGCAAAACTCACTGGAGACTGCTTCTGAAATCAGAGTACTGTAGCATCACAATGAATATATTGGAATTGCTCAGTATTCATTTCAGGAGCTAAGTCGTACAACTCATAAACCTCTCTTCTCTCCTGGGCCTGGGGTTGCTCACAAAGTTCGTATAATGTGCACCTGTGAAGTATTTGTGGTTAAATGTACCTTATAAGTGGCCACACCACTGTGGTCAGCTTTGATTTCAAGTTCCTACTGTGGAAAAGCTAGTTTTTCTTCTAATAGCATTTATTTAGGAGCAGTAATAGGAGCAATAAGTTCAAATGTTAATGCTTCAGCTTAATCCAGGCAAAGCGGAGCTTTTGAGAGAAGCACAAAATTGGAAAACCTTTACGTAATGGAAGGTGATTGATTGGGGCTGACAGCCTCAGAGCTGTCACCGTGACCACCTCAGAGGGCTCCACGCATCTGTAATCTGTGACGAGGTAGTGACTTTTGCTATCATCAAGGGGTCGGTAACAATTACAAAGTAGAACCATTTTTTGATTATCGGATTTGCTTGGTGTGGCTTGGAAAAATAAGGTGTGATTTCCAAGAGTGGCTTATGTTGTTATGGAATAATTACACTATATGGACCTTGGTTGATGCTACTGCTGACGTATGTGTTTGGGCGTGTTTTCTGGTAATGTTTGTTCACCAGTGAATTTGTCTGCTTTCACCCAGCCCTATGAGATCAGCAGGTACAGGCTGCATTTAGAAAGACTATTGGCAGGCCTCGGACAGAGCGTGCTTCCTGTACTCAAAGTATACCTTACCTGTTGTTTGTCTATTGCTTATGGGAAAAGAGCGCCCCATCAGCACTCAAGATATGTTGCCAACCCACCCTAATCCTTCAGCAGTTCACCATTACACTCAAGTGCTGCACATCCATGTATTGATTTTATTTTACATTTGTAAATTGAAATAAAATGAAGAATTGGATTCTGCTGTGACTGTGATTGCCCAAGATGGATAAGCCTGGGAGGGAAGTCACTTGATGTCTTTTTACATGTAGAATCAATGGCTTAGACACACACATGCACACACCAGTAAATCAGATCTAGGCCAGACCTTTGTCAGTCTCTTCGTTTCACAAGGGTAGCCAGCACCAGGTGAGACACTGGCAGAGATAAATCATGCCTAAGCAGACTTTTACCATAAGTGTTATGTACTGCTGTATTGGTTGAAAATTTTTAACAAATATATGAGTATATAATTTTTCTCATCAGAACAAAACAAGAAACATAAAGAGGGAAGGTATGAGAAGGTTTGGTGGTATATATTTTGATGAGAAAATAAAAGGATGGGTTATTGAGAATAGCTCTTCAGTCCTGCTTTCAGTCCCGTAGTTGGTGTATAGAGATTCCTAATGCTTTTCTCTCAAGTTGATTTTATAGCGCTGGGGCTATTTTCAGTTATATTTTAAAAAGTAAGCTGGTAGGCATTTTTAATTTGGGGGGAAGTTTACTAAAATTTAAGTTTTGGTAGAGATTTTCATGCCTCTCACCCCTCTTAACAATTATAACTATAAAATGGATTAAATGGACATGTAGCTGGTTTTAGGGTTATTAAACTCATAATTATTCACAAGTAAATTGTCTTCTTTGTGTATTATCAAAGCAAAAATCTTAAGTGTCAGATTGCCATTCTGTTTAGGAGTTCCTCTAGGCCTAGCCAGTTAGTGTGCCCTCAGAGAATGAGATTATCTTACTTCACCCCTAGCTGTGATACCCATTGTTGCCTGTGAGAAACAATAACCATTGATAAATAGAGTTGAATAGTGTTAACCCACCCTCATGTTTCAACTCAGCCAGGGAAATAGTCTTCAGCCTTTGATGGAAAGGGAAAATGTGCTCCCAGAGCCAGAAGGGAACTGGTTTATACAGAAGGCCCTGTGCCTGGTGCCTGATCGTTCTGGCCTCATACAAATGAGGACCCCAAATCCTCGCAGTTTGATTGGTCCAAAAGGGACTTTCCTAATTGGTTAGAATAAAGCTGCTCTGGTTGGTCAGAGCTGTGCAGTTCTAGTTGGACAGGGGAAAGCCTCAGTCCCATTGGTTGAAATAGAGTTCCAGGAACTCCTTTAAAAATTTTTTTTAATTTATTTATTTTTAGAGAGAGGGGAAGGAGGGAAGAAAGAGAGGGAGAAAAACATGATATGAGAGAGAAACATCCATTGGTTGCCTCTCACATGCACCCCAACTGGGGACCGAACCTATGACCCAGGCATGTGCCCTCACCAGGAATTGAACCAGCGACCTTTTGCTTTGTGGGACAATACCCAACCAACTGAGCCACACTGGTCTGGATAAGGACTGGCTGAGATGGCAGCAACACAGTGCAGGCAGGCAGTTCAGTGCAGGCTTCTCCCTGAAGTGCAGTTTGTGTGAGAGGCTCTTGTATAGAATTGGCTGCTAGGCTCTGTTTTCTAAAATTTGAGCCCAGTTAGCCACCAGGAGCCCTTCTTAGTATGTGTCTTCTTTCTCAGGGTTCACATAGAAACAAGTAAAATTAAAGAAGGGGTTATAACATTTTTAGAAATTATAGCAGTTAATATCTGGCAGTAGTCATTTCTAACTCTCTGCAAAGCCTGTCAGCCCCTGCTGTTGTTCCGTCCATGAGTAAATCTACTCCTGCTGCCGAGCTCCATGCCGCACACTGCATGGTGGTGCCCGTGTGAAAGTGGCTCCATCTCAAAGCAGGGCTTACAGTCCAGAGAACCAGCCCTCGTGGCTTCCTTTTGGTCCTGACAACACAGATGCCCACTTGGAGATACACGTTTGAATGAAGTAGGAAGGGTTAGATAGTTTAAGGGGATTTGTGGTATTCAGAAAACAGATAATTATCCTTTGGGAATGCGGTATTATGAGTCCTGATACTAGCTTTTAAAGAACTTGACTGTAGGCATTGTTGCATTAATTAAAGTTTTTATCAGCTCTAGGGATCCATCAGTCAGCTCAACAGAACCTCACTGGTGACTTGGTATTTATTTTTTGACTCACTTTTCCTTTGTCTTTCAGAGCTAGGCAGTAATGTCAATTTTCAGCCATTGAACCAACGCTCAGTTCCTTAGAATAATTGATTTGGGGCTCATTTTACATCACTGTTGGGTTTTCTCTGTCTGTGAGTGTGAACACTGAGATCAATTTTTCCGGATTAGCAGCAAAATGATCTCTGGATTGAACTGGGGGTCAGCCGTCCATGACACAGGCCTTCCCCCTGGGCAGCACCGCAGGTCTCCTTGCATCTCACGCACCTGGACTTGGAGCTGACAGTGCGCTGGGCGCACATCTCCATGGCCCCGGCAGGGCACAAGTCCCAAAGGCCCCCGAGTGTCCTTTCGCACCTGATTTGTGCTTCCAGGAGCCCTTCTTCTTTTTCAGACCTCTAGCAGTAATTCCTTTCAAAATGACTCTTGGATTTCTGAAAAGTCTTATTTTTAAAAAAATTCTTGCAGAAAGAGATCCAAGGTTTTTCATCATTGTGTTGCCATTTATCTGGTATAACCTCTTACCTGTAAACACTCAGAGAACTGGAAAGAAAACTAAAAATGCTCACTTTAAGAAATGAATGAATGTGGCGGTGGCAGGAGCATACAATGTAAATACACTAACACCTCCGAACCATGCACTTAAAAGTGGCTGACGGGGTGGGTTTCATGTTCTGTGCGTTTCACCACAGCAACATTCTTTTCCAACTAAAAACTGAGTGAGTAGTTGGTGCTCTCTATTCCATGAGATTACAGCAGAGTTAGGATAATATAATTTCCAAAATTCCTTGGCATCTTTGAAATAATGTGCCATACTGGTCCACACAACCATTGTTTACATGATGCGGTAACAGAGTCTTAATAATATCTATTTGATTTGCATAAATAAAATAGAAATAGGAAAAAATGGCTTCAAAAACTAGAGGACATTTTAAAAATAGGGATAAGTGAATTAAGCATTATTGTCACTATATCCTATTCTTGCCATTTCTATTAATACTAATAAAGCATAGTTCATTGATCAATGAGACACTATATTCATACATCTGAAATAATGGCAACTTATTTTTGAAATCTGGAAGGAAAGTTTTCTGCCTAGAATGTGTAATTTGCAGACTTCTCTTTTCCTGTTGTCATTCCTCTGAGATTATACTTCTTATGTGATTTTAGTAACACCTTTTGTTGTGTCGATAGGCAGCAGACACATCTCACTGTGACACTGAGTTTATTTCATACTTCCTGTTCCTGAGAAAGGTTCAACTTCCAGTTCTTCCAAAAAATGGCTCTTCTTTGTCACCGATTTTATATCTCTTTTATCTGCTTTTTCAACTCTGCTTCTCTTTCTTTAAAAAAAAAAAAATGTTCCAGAACTGCTTCCTGTGGGTCTTTTACTTCCATAAGTATTCCTTAAGCTTTGGCTTATATGTTTGTGGCATGTGATTGCTCCAGTGAATCTAACCATTGCAATGTGATTAAGTTTAAATATCCCTCCCTCCCTGCAGAAGAAGTGCCTTTACTGCCAGTCACAAAAATTCATTCTAGGCTTGAGGCACGTTTTTCAGGGGAAGCCCCTTTTGTCTGTAAGTACTAAATGAACCTACTTCTAACCACTGTGCAAAGTGGAGCCTGTGGTTGTGCTCTAAGTCTTTCTGTGAAGGGGGGAGGGGTGGAAGAAACCCGCTGGAAGGAGCTTCCCTTTGTCCTATGACTGTTCTTCTCACCTTTACCAGGCCAAACATAGCATAGCCTGCCTTTGGCAAATTAGAAGATTTAGCTATTTAAAGGTGTATGTAGGGCCTTTGGAAAAAAGAGACATAAAATCACTACTAATTATACCAATAGTAACCCTCAAACTGAACCCAGAGGTTTTGTCGTCGAAGTTTTTCCCTCCAAAGTGGCATGCAAACTGTGCTGGTCTACCCTGCGCGTTTCTGTGAAGCCCAGTCATGTGTCTGGTGTCACTGAGTACCCGGAAAGCTGCTTCGTTTGTAGGCGAGGAGAGATCATGAGGAGTCCTCCGGAGAAATTCTCTGCAGGGATTGGAGGTGCTCTATTCAACCTTCCCCGGCCTGTGCCCCCCCCCCCCCCCCCGCCACCGTCCCCAGGGGCTGGTGTGTTTATTTTGAAGGTACTATCTCCCACAGACAGGCAACTCTCTTCTTCCGTGGTAATGTTGAAAGTTGGATTCACGGTCCTTCGCTTCAGGGAGAGGGTGCTGTAAATAATCCTAAGTAGGCTTCTCTGAGCAAACAGCCCTGCAGTGCCAGAGGGGCTGACTTCCTGGGCTCTGGACTCCGCCACTGCTCTTCTCTATTCCTCATCTCTAAGAACATTCCTCTGAAGGCCTCTCTCCCCAGCCACATCCCACCCTCTCAGCCAGCATGTGTGAAGCCTTGCCATCCCTTGGTTTGTTTTGTCTGTCCCAGCCAGTCACTCTCTGCCTTGATGTGTCACAGAGCATGGAGCCATCTGGAAGTGTGTTATAGAATATAACAGAATACAGGAAGAGTACAAGAAGTGCATTTTAAAAATGTTATTGAATGATATCTTTATGATATACTCTGACACCTTTTAAAAATATCTGTTGTATCTGCTTTCTTGCCATTTTCATTACTCATTTTAAAGATAGTGACTTACCACCTGAGTGATGAGGCATGGCTGCATTTTGCAAAATTGAAGATTGAAACAGCCTTCTCCCAACTTGGTTTCATCTCCCCATTGAAAGACTGTCTTGTTTGGGGTGGGGAGGTTGGTTATTTTAGCAGTATGCAAACTATTGTTGTATCAGTCAGACTTTATGGAAAAGGGTCTGTCACCCATTTAGTTACTGAGTTTGGAAAGTAGTAGATACTGTTTTTAATTTAGGACTTCACATTTGAGTAAATCTGCCATCTTCTAGAGATGTGTGGCTTTATCAATAAAACAGTTAAAGTTAACTATACTTTTGCAATCATAACCATAGAGAAGAAAGGAGTGGAAGTGGGGCCACAGAGCCCGGTGACGTACTCACTGCTGCACTCTGGGGATGCTTCTGAGCCAGGGCTGGAAGCATTAGGAGGGGGCTCCTGGAGCAGAGCTGGGACCACAAGGAGAGAGACACCCACAGATCTGCCGGGGCCTGCCTTGCTGTTTCTGGGACCGCTAAAGAGAGACTGCTGATGTGGCTGTAGCTGGGATCATTGAAGCAACAGTGCACACTTGCAGAGACACTGTTGGAAGTAGATGAGGAAAGAAAGAAAGATCTTCATCCTCCTTCTTGCTTCCTGAACTCCTACCAGTACCTTGTATTGACAGAACATAACAGGAGGCTGTGAAAGTGGTCTGCAGACTCCATTCCCCAGTGTGGCGGAGCGGAGCAGAGAAGGGCAGGTGTGCAGTTGGTAGACACATATGCCCTTTCCATGGGGCCCATGGGATACTCTGTATTGATTTTACCAAAAATCATCTGAGATGTTTTCCAACCTTTGATGTTTCCTTCAGAACTATTAGCTCTTCATGGACCTGTTGAACTGGAAAAGGTTTGTGTGTGTTCTAAAGGACTTTTTAGTTAGAGCCATTCTTAAAGTCATGCCAGGCAATATGAATTTCAAAAGATCCCCAAATACATAGATTGTCATTAACAGAAGAAAGTGGTGTGTCACACTGAGATGCCAAAGGGAATGGTGCCATTTCTACTGCTTGGCAAATGGACCTACCACTTGCATATTAAATAATTATAGATACAAACAAATGTGCAGTAGTTGACCTTATGTCTTATAGTTACATTGGCTTACATCCTTCAGTTATCTCCTTTCTATCTGTTTGTGAAAGAAAGAACTATGAGAAGTTGTCTTTTAAAAGTGACAAACAGCTTGGCTGGTGTGGCTCAGTGGATTGAGTGCAGGCTGTGAACCAAAGGGTCACTGATTCAATTCCCAGTCAGGGCACATGCGTGGGTTGCAGACGAGGTCCCCAGTAGGGGTTGCTTGAGAGACAACCACACATTGATGTTTGTCTCCCTCTTCCTCCCTCCCTTCCCCTCTCTCTAAAACAAAAATAAATAAATAAATAAATAAATTTTTAAAGTAACAAACAGAAAGGCCCACTGGCCACCTTCTGCAGTTTTAAGGAGAAGGTAAAGTTGAAAAAATCTTCCAGATGTTAGAACCAAAAGACAAAGGAGGATATAAAAATTAGAGGGTCAGTCCAAGATCCAAACAACAGGAATATCACAATGAGAAAAGAGGAACAAGGAACTTTTCAAAGGATATAATGCAAGAAATTTTCCTGGAACTAAGGGAAGGAATGACCATAATTGAAAGAGTCCGCTAAGTACTGAGCCTAACAAATGAAGAAAAGACCCATGTTAAAGCACAGCATAATTAAATTTTAAAATATCCAGATAGAGAGAAGTTTCTATAAGCTTCCCAAAGAAGCCAGTGGGTAGGGGGACATTGGGTAGTGGGGGGAGATCACATTCAAAGGATTTGAAATCACAGTGGTACCCAGTATTTCAGCAGTGGAGTATTGAAGGATGCTCCTGGCAGATGTACTTGTCTTAAATGAGAAAGTAACTATGGAAAAGAGATCTGTGATGCCACAAAGGAGGGAGAGAAGGAAAGAGAACTCACTGGATTATAGCAGTGGGAATACCCAGGGTATCTACTGCACAGCAGACGAAGAGAACCACCATTCCAGAACAGAGCTGAGAGCTGGGGAGAAACTATAATGATATGTTTCCGTCATGACAAATTGCACTGAGAGGCTGCTGGACAGTATGGGATTTAGTTAGAGAAAATCTAAACAATTGAAAAAGAAAGACAATTGCTAACTCCAGGAAAACAAAAAGTACTACAAAAAAAGGAAACACAATTATAATGTGTTACCTAAGAGTGAATACAGACATAGTCATAATAACATTGACACTAGTTGTTAATATGACCAAAATGTCTGCTTTAACTGTAAGGAAGATGGGAGAGGAAAGAGGTGGAGTATAAAAAAACTAAATCTAAACCCTTCTATATTGAAGGAGAAAATAACTATGTAACCTCTCAAACTGTTGGAATTCTGAGATTATGGTATATTTTAAACTGTGGAGGTTAGTGATGGAGTGGTTAGAAGGGAGTGGAACAGATTGCTGTTTCTTTAATTATAAACCTTTTTAGAATTATTTGATTTTTTAAAATTTGTGCATGAATCATTTTAATACAATAATTTTTTTCTAATGTTGAGGTTTTTAGCTTTCTAGATTCTGTTTGTCTTGAAGGATAAGCTTCTATACAGCAAACAAAATATGTTTGTTAAAAATATAGTTTATTCAATAAAAAAGAATTTAAGTAATTTTAAAATAGGTTTTTAATGCCCTTAGTTGGATATATTTGCAGGATGATGACCTACAGAAGTCTTGAACTCTACTAAGCAGGTTTATTGTTGGGAGTGATATTAGTAGAGTGATTCCGAATCTACTTTGTGTGTTAGTAACAGAGAAAGTAAATATGTTGATGCTCTTAGGAACCAGGGAGATACAGTTAGCAAATGGGAAAAAGTAAGAACAAACTTTGTGGTGTTAGATTTGAATTAGAAATATCATCGTGCACTCATAATTAAAAAATGATAAATTTCCTAGACTTCCAGGGAGTCCAGGAAGCTCAGAGAGTCCCAAAGAAGTTGGACCCAAGGAGGAACACACCAAGGCACATCATAATTACATTAGCCAAGATTAAAATGAAAGAGAGAATTCTAGAAGCAGCAAGGGATAAGGGGACAGTCACCTACAAAGGAGTTCTCATCAGACGGTCAGCTGATTTCTCAAAAGAGACCTCACAGGCAAGAAGGAGCTGGAAAGAGGTATTCCAAGTCATGAAAGTCAAGGACCTACATCCAAGATTGCTCTATCCAGCAAAGCTTTCATTTAGAATGGAAGGGCAGATAAAGTGCTTCTCAGATAAGGTCAAGTTAAAGGAGTTCATCATCACCAAGCCCTTATTATATGAAATGTTAAAGGGACTTACCTAAGAAAAAGAAGATTAAAAAATAGGACAGTAAAAAGACAGCAAACTCACAGATATTAACAACCACACCTAAAACAAAAGCAAACTAAGCAAACAGCTAGAACAGGAACAGAAACAGAAATGGAGATCACATGGAGGGTTTGCAACAGGGGAGTGGGAGGAGGAGAGGGGGGGAAGGTAGAGAGAATAAATAACATAGATGGTAGGTAGAAAATAGACAGGGGAGGGGTAAGAATAGTGTGGGAAATGTAGAAGTCAAAGAACTTATATGTATGACTCATGGACATGAACTAAAGGGGGGAAATTGGGTGGGAGGGGGTGTGCATGGTGGAGAGGAATGAAGGGGGGAATGGGACAACTGTAATAGCATAATCAATAAAATATATTTAAAAAATGATAAATTTCCTACTTTATTTATTTTTAATTTTTTACTTCTAAGCACTGAAAGAGCCCAGAAGCAAAGATACTGCAGTAGCAGTAAGCACCCAGTTTCTGGCTTCTAAATACTACTCACCACTGAAAAGAACCTAGGCTCCTTGCAGAAACTGTTCATTTCAGGTCTGGGTCGGAGAATTGTGTCAAGCATCCAACATCTTTTGTCAGAAATCAAAGAAATGGACATACAGTGGTGATGGTGTATGAAGAGAACAGAGGAGCTGGCTTACAGTGCCTCCCATTGGTCATTTCCAAAAGGAAAATGATGGCAGTAAAGGCTGAATTTTAAAAATGCATCCATGAGTTCACAGCAATAGTCCAAAAAGGCAGAGGTAAGGATGGAGAGAGGGTCATCTTGCAAGCCAATAGATGAAGAAGAATGATAAAATTATAAAATCACCATTTTGCAACCGATAATATAATAGTTTCAGAATCATCGGTGAATGCTAAACTACTGCGTGAAGGGTTGTGGGAAATAGGATATTCACAGTCTCAAATTACCTCTCTACTGATTATTAATTAGTTATAAAGGAGGAAAGATACTTGGACAGAGTAATCAAACTTAGCAGTCACCAGCAGTGTGACAGCCTAGCAACTCATCAGTCTGGAAGGGTGGAATTTGAATACAGATGGAAAGTTACTAGATTGTGGTTGAATGAATGGTATGGGTCAACAGTTACACTTGGATTTGTCCACATGGTCTAAAATACTCGAATGTCTAGGACCACTAAAAAGAAATACCACCTGTCACACAGGTATATTCCTTAAGTTTTTGCAGCCACATACTACCCAGCCACCAATATTCATTTTGTGAAGCTTTATACACACACCATAATATTATTTAACCAGAAAAAGGAGTGAAGTACTAGTACAGGCTTATGATATGCATGAACTTTGAAACATTATGTTAACTGAAGGAAGCCAGATCCAAAATGTTCCATTTATACAAAATGCCTGGAATAGGGCAGTTTGTAGAGACAGACTGCAGGTTGCCAGGGGCTGGGGGATTGGAAGGAATGGGGAGAGATTGCTTAATGGGTATGAGGTTTCCTTTTGGATGATGAAAAAGTTCTGGATAAAGATGTTAGTGATGGTTGTACAACACTGTGAATGTAATGAATACCAATGAATTTGTACATTAAAAATGAAAAGAAAAAAAGTCATTAAAAACAAGGTCTAGGCCTTGGCCAGGTAGCTCAGTTGATTAGATCGTCATCCCAAAACACCAAGGTTGTAGGTTAGGTCCCTGGTCAGGGCACATACAAGAGTCAACCAATGAATACGTGAATAAGAGGAACAACAAATCGATATTCTCTCTCTCCCTCTCTCTCTCAAAATAAAACAAAAGACTGACTACCGTATTTTTCTGACTATAAGACGCACCCCCCCCCCAAATTTGGGAGGGAAAGGAGGTGCATCTTACAGTCCGAATGTAGCTTGCCTGGCTCGCTGTTGGGGAGGAGGGGGGCAGCAGCCTATGTTATTTATGTTATTAAATATTTTACCACATTTTTTGCTTCAAAAAAATTTTTTTCCTATTTTCCGCCTCTAAAACCTAGGTGCGTCTTATGGTCCAGTGCATCTTACAGTCTGAAAAATTCATTAATTCTTATTAAAAAGTAACACAATCAATTTGGGAGGGCTGGGTTTTCCTGGTTTAAAAGTTCAAAACACTTATAAGGTATAACAATAGGTTATTAAAGTGAACTGGGATAAAGTGAGTTGGGGGCACATCTAACTTCAGAAGCGGCTGACAGAGAGGCAGTGCTTCCTGAGTCACTCGCTGGAAATGCTGGTCAGAAGGGCCCACTGGAGCCCACTCAGCACAGCCTCCCCAGTGGTGTCCCTGCTGCCTGTCAGCAAGTTAGAAGCTCAAGGGAACCTGTTCATGCCCTGGCCTCCTGGCTCCTCAGTTTGTTTTCTGTCTTTCTAAAATACTTGGGTTGGATGCATGAGAAATCAACCTCAGACCTGCATAGTCTACAAGACCCCCCATAGAGAGTTTGATAAAGTTTTTTGAGCTGCGTAAAGGAAGTGACCAGATGTGGCCAGTGTTTGTGGTTTGTGGTCATCACTTGCTAAACTTTTTCCTTCCCTGGTGCCTCTCAAAAGTTCTGAATTTTCCATGACACCCCAAGAGTGTTGAGGACTAAGGTTAAGTGGGATGGACAGGCGGACTGCTGAAAGATAAGCGCTCCTGTGGCCATCCATGGCTGAGTCACGGAGAGGTCGGGGAGCCGAGTGGAAGAAGTGAAAGAAAAGAAGTTTCCCAGATGAGAGGGGAGAAGGGGCGAAGGGTGGTCCTGACTGGCCGAGGATAGAGGCCCTCTGTCGAGAATGCACCCTGCGTTCCCCTGTGGAATCAGCTGCCTGGACAGTGACTCCTCTCCCTGGTCTCAGCAGTGAAGGCACCTGCAGTATTTCATTTCTAGGTTACCTGAAGGAATTATAACTGTGAGAAATGTGGAGGTTTGAATGAGGCATTGCAGATGTCCGGATCTGTGGCAGAAGGCCAGGAAAGGCCCACACCTCAGCATGTCTCTTCTCCCTGCATCGGTGGGGTCCTTTCATTGTGCCATCCTCTGAGTCATGTAGGCCAGCATCACGAATTCACAGGCTAGGCGGGCAAGGAGGAAGAGAGCTGCAGACCAGGCACCTGAGAGCTGGGAGCGGAATACCCTGTGAACCGGAGCGTGGGCGTCCCCTGGACAGGGTCCTATCCCTGGATCCGTAGGCCCCGGGCTGTTGGAGGGGCTGCTGCCCTCTTTCAAAGAAAGAGGGAAAGGCTGGGCCAGGCCGAGCCGGGTGAAGCAAAGGGAGGCAGAGGGAACAAGAGAAACACCTGATTTTATGTGAAACTTGCCAATTCTTAAAGCACTGCCCAAGTCAAAACTGAACTGCAGACCAGGCCTGGCTCCCTGGCTGCCAAGTTATGACCTGAGAGTTAAGGCCACATGCTACTAACACGGCTGCCAGAGCTGGGTGTAGCGTGTGTGGGATCAGGGGAGGGCAGAGAGGGCGTTGTTCACCCTTATGGCAACTTAATTTGATTTTTTAAAAAATATCACCAGAAAATCATTCATTTTAGGGAGATTGGACCTTGGATGGGGAAATAATTTTATACCCTGGGGAAGGAGGGGGAGGCCTGGATGAGGTGACACTGTGGGCTGGGGGCAGCCCTGCCACAAGACTGTGCCATTTTGGCAAGCCCAGGGCAGCATTGTGAGTAAGACCTTAGGGTGCCTGGGCGCTAGGCAGAGGGGGACCAGATGGTAGGAGGGGAGCACAGGAAAGGACGGAATAAGGAAAGGTTTGGTGTTAAACACAGACCACCACGTTTTGCCTGGAGCCTCCTCAGTCAGCCGGACTCTGCTTGTCCCGTTCCCCCAGCCCCACATCACATAGAAAGGGCTCCCTTTGCTTAACAATGAAACCTATGAGTAAATGTGAGGAAGAGCCCTAGACCTTTGCAGCAAAAATCCTGGGACATGAACAAGGTAGATTAACTTTGCTTTCAGTGACTATTTTTATATTTTGTAGTTTATTTTATTGTACCATACTCAGTAGTTGTCTTGGGCCTCATTTTTGCATTATCTGCTCTTAAAAAAAATTAGGTTAAGGAACTCTGGATCAGAATTAACTTTATTTTTTAATTAGAATTAATTAACCTGATATTTTTCAAAAAAGAACCCAAACCAGGAGTGGAAGCCTCATTTCCCCGGCTCAGGAGTGAGCAGCAGAAGGGAGGCCTGGAAGGGCAGATGGGGGTGGGGGGCTGGGGAGCAGGAGGGGGGAAGGAGGGTCGCTGGTTGAGTCGGAACTGGAGCAGCCTGTGAGAAATCCTCAGGCAGCCTGCAGCTTTTGCCAGTGTGCATGCTTATCTGTTCCAGTCAGGATCTGCACTTCACCTTCCCCACCCCTGGTCTGACATCCATCACCACCCTGCCTGCCTCCCCTGATCTGGTGGCAGAATTTATAGTTAAGTTCTGAAAGAGTGGAAGGGGCATGGAAGGGGGGCGCAGCATGGGAACCAGTTGTGAAAGGATAAATCAAGGTCTCTTTAAGGTCTAGGATTATCCTGGCATCTTTCACTAAGGAGTTCTTTAAATGAGAGGCTTTAAAGAGCTGCAATATGGCTTTAAAGGTATGGGGGGCGTTTTAAGAGAAAAGAAACGCAGTACACAAGGATCAGTTTGGC
This sequence comes from Anoura caudifer, assembly GCA_004027475.1. Taxonomy (NCBI): domain Eukaryota; kingdom Metazoa; phylum Chordata; class Mammalia; order Chiroptera; family Phyllostomidae; genus Anoura; species Anoura caudifer. The sequence continues at coordinate 71,348 of PVKU01008363.1, forward strand.
TGTTTAAGTAAATGTCATCTCGTTATGGTTTCATTATGGCTGTTCTGCACCTACAAGTAGAGAGAACAGCTGTCATTAACTCCTTTCATCTGATTTTACTATCTCTGGGTAAACTGAGCCCCATCCATCATGCCAAAGGCTCAGTAAAAACTTGGAGTAGTTGGGAGTATCCAAGGCGACAGTTTGGTTTGGTTTCTAAGGCTACATATGGAAGAATTAAACCTCTACTGTTTCTTGAAATGGAACAGAAATGTTGCTGGTTTGGTGGGCAGATCGTCATCAGACCTCTGCTCTTCTTTCTCAGAAATCTTCCCCGTCCTCTGGTTCCAGTCGTCCTCACCTCTCCATATCACCCTGCATGTGCACCCCTTATCTTCACGTCTGTCTCTTGACCACCCTGTCATATCCTGGCACTCAGCATGTCTCAGACTGAATTCATCATTAACAGCTCCCACCCGCTACCTTAGACATGCAGACCTGTACACACTTGAAACCAGAGCAGATCACCAGCCTCTCTCCAGTATTGGGTCTGGTACCTCCATTCTTCAGCAGCTGCAGCTGGACCATTATGGCCACTATCTGTCCCTCTTCCTCCAGTGCCTTCTGCTCCCCAGTCCATAGTATTACTTACACAGGCAGTCTCTTCCCTCCACGTTCTGTCACCACTGTCGTGCAGGCTGGGTTGCTGACACAGTACCATCCTGTGTCAGCTCACCAGTGTCCCCATATCTGGTCTCACTTTTCTCCTGTGCATCTTAGACATGGCCTCCCAGGTGACCATTGTGAAACATCACTCTCATCTGCCGGGCTGGTGGGAGTAAACCTTCCTGAGCTCCATTCAGCTAGCCCCCAGGACATAGCCCAGAGTCCTTGGCTCTGGCTTGAAAGCCCTCTGCAGTCTCTCTCCCCTTTGTCTCTGCTGCCACCTCCTTCCTGGATCCCATGGAAACCTTCCACCCCGACCAACTAGTGATCTCCACTTCTCCAGCCCCAGCCTGTTCATTTCTGCTCCCAAGTGTTCATTCACATGGATGGCCTTCCCTCCATTGCCATTCTTCTCGCCTTCCTTCACCTCAACTTAAGAGTTGGTTTCTGTTGTGGCCAATACTGTGTGCCAAGCATGTGTTTGTTAACAATCTGTGGATGTAAGTGTCTTGGGGAAAGGAGCTATTCCTCCTTCTCTGTGATCACCACAGGGCAGCAAAGTCAGGCAGGTGCAGAAACGAGTGAGCCTGAAGTCAAGAGCCACTGCCTTAGAGCTCCTGCTCTCAACAGGGGTCAGCCCCAGCTGAGGACTGCACGGGGTAGCCTGTGAAAAGGCCAGAAGTCTCCATTTCAATGCTAAATTGCTTAATTTAAAAATTTTCACATCATTGCTCTGGCCCAGTGGTTCTTTTGATTCAGACATCATCCCATACACCAAAAGGTTGTGGGTTCATGCCCCTCAGGGTACGTACCTAGGTTGTGTGTTCAATCCCCAAGTCAGGGCACTTACAAGAGGCAACCGATCGATGGTTTTCACATCGCATGTGCTCTCTCTCTCTCTCTCTCTCCCCCCCCCATTTCTCTCTCCACACCCATCTCTCTCTCCCTCCCCCTTCCTTCTCTCTCTCTAAAATCAATAAACACATCTTTGGGTGAGGATTTTTTTTAAAAAATTTTCATATCGTACTTTAACAGTGGTGCCTACCAGAGGGACATAGTCCCTTCAGCATGACAGTTTAAGGACTGCTTCACAGGCGTCACGGGTATGAAATAGTAGTGCATCTGGTGCACACGTACAAAGTAAGTAGGGTAACTATTCTGCTCTTTCGGGTGGGTTTGGGATCCATCCAAGTAGTTCTTCTGGAGGATCAGGACCTGAATGTCACCCTACGGAGTTTGGATTTAAATGATAGGAGAAAAATATGTCAGTGTTTGTTACTCTTTCCTTTTACAGATGAAATTGGTAACGTCTCTATGAACTAATGTAAGCAGATACTTTTAATATCTCCTTGTTATTCTTATTTGACAAAAATGTTCAACAAAACCAATTTTTAGATGGAACTTTACTAGATTGACATGAAAGGGTAAGTCTATTTAATGGGCCTATTAAGTGTTAGGAGAGTGTGTGTATTGGGGGAAATCTCAGCCCTTTCCAGGTTAGAAGGTCACGGAGGGAGTGGAACAGCTGCCTTCTTTGATAGGCTGAGAAAACAGGAGTCCTGGCCTCAGCAGGTGTGTGGAGAATTCTCCCACAGGTGCAGATTCCACATGAACTATTATTTATTGCATTTGGGCTTCTGTGACATAGTCATCTTTCATCCATTCATCACATATTTATTGAGTCCCTTCAGCGATACTGAACTATAGGGAGGGTCCCTGAGGTGCACTGGCCATAGTCCCGCCTGCAAGGTGCTTAAAGTCTAATGGGAGAGAGAAGGAAGGATGACAACCACAGTAACACAAGAGAGGGTGTGATTAGTGTTTCTTAGCTCCTGAATGACCTCTTTAAAAAGGTAATCGTAGTAAGAGGAAGAAGTGTCCCTGATGCTTTCAAAGATACATCTCTCTTTTGGTCCTTGCATCGCCTCTGTGGGAAAGCTTGATTCCAGTCCTGTCTTGTATCCATGATGACAGAAACCAGACCTGTTCCCAGCTCCTAGAGAAAAGCCCTTTCTGAGTGGAGACCAGTAGGCAGTATAAACCGGGAATGTGGGAGCCCTTTTCTGTATTTAATTAACTTCCTGTAAGTTTTCTTGGTTTGTTTTTGGAAGCACCTTGAACACTTCATTCACTCACCACCTAGGAGGGGGTGCCAGGGTTGCACACAGAGGTGTGGTGTCAGGCCTGAGGATGTATGAGGTGGCCCAGAGCTCCAGGAGGCTGCAGTTTTGCACCTGCTTCTCTGGCTTTGGTGTATCCATGAGCATCACCTGCAGTGAGTGCTTTTCAAAATGCAAACACCTGAGCTCCACGTGTGGCGAAACCGATTGAGGGGGTCTTGGGCCTTACTGTCTAACAAGCACCCTCAGTGACCCTGAGATAGGTGAACCTTGGGCAGTGTTCTCTGAAAAGTTTTGGTCTAGTGTTAGGCGAGGGAAGATAGTAGCTAAGATGTGACTGCAGAAACGGAGTGACCTGGGCCATTCGGGCGGTCTGTCCACAGTGCTGCAGAAGTTTGTGGTCGAGAGCAAGCCAATTTCCAGCCATGGTGACTGGAAGGCAGTGGAGTTGGTGCAGAAAAGGTGAGTGGGGTTTTGATAGTCTGAAATAAGGAAGAAATTCAGCCTAAGGGTGTGCAGTGAGCTGAAGCACTGAAGTGGTGGAGAGGAGTGTGTCTGCAGGGGGTCAGACCGAGTCTTTCCCAGCCAAAACACTTAGTGCCTGCCACTCGGGGCTCTCAGGATCAAGTCCAGACTCCATACCATGCCTTCCATAGCCTAGCAGGATCCGGCCTGAGCCCCCCAACCACACTGCCCCAAACACACACACAGTACATATTTGTATTCTGCCTC